>CAAKHC010001674.1:91648-118084 GCA_901007825.1 Macroramphosus scolopax | reverse complement strand
TTCCATTAAGTGGGAGAGTCTTACCTGTTATTTATGGTTGCACTTTCCTCTGTTCTCCATGAGTGTATGTGTGTGTGTGTGTGTGTCTTTTACAGCTGCAAGTCAGAACATTTTGGTAAGTATTCCCTCTCTGAGATGCCTTCAAAGAGCGGTTTTAAGGTTAGAATTTCTATCTAGGGTAAAAAAAAAACGAAGGAATGCATCTGACAGGGTTTGTATGTTCTGACGCCGCCTTCGCTGTGCCAGTGAATGAGGAACTAGGTGAGCCAATATGAATGCACAGGGAGGGTTTCATGAAATACAACCTATAAAGGAAGAGAATGTGGCTTCTTCAGCTGCATTCTTTCCTTCATCAGGAATTCATTGAGGTTTGGCCATGCACTTTTTATTGAGGTTTTGTTCGCCTGGGAATAACTTGACTGTTCATTTACTGTAGCTGTTTGAACCGGGAAGCCACAGGCTGGGCTTCAGAGCAGTAAGAGTTCTCCGGGCAACTCAGCACCAGTTTAATCCTTTACACAGCACATATCACACAGAAAACAAAGCGGAGCAGCAATCCCAATGTCCAAAACTCTCCTCTGGACGCCGTGAACCTCAGTTTACTGAGGATAATACTTGCTATGCAAATCAGCCACAAGCTCGGGCTCAGGGTTTTGTCCGCCTGCCTGGTTCTCTTTTGAGCTGCCGGCAGAATGATGAAGCAATGACACTTTATAATTGGATTCTAGCACGTCACATCTCTGCTCTGAGCTCTGCTGGAGCCCATTGTTTAATCCATGGCTGATTAGGCTCCATAAATTCACCAGACAGGCGATGTCGTGTGGTTCTACAGTTCCAAAAAGGCATCAGCGCTGTGACAAAACATTCCAGCGACAACTGGTTAATCACAAACATATCTGGAGTGTATGTATCCTCGGAGGGACAAAAACCCACGGAAAATGAGCGTCTGTGAAAGTGGGACGATCACAAAAAAGCTTTGCGAACGCAAGTCTGTTTATAATAAGCGGTAGAATCCAAAACACTCCCAGGCAATGCCAAGTATAACTTGGAGAAAAACTAACTGTGTCAGACTGCAGGAGATTTACCGAGAAAACTCTCTGTACTAGCACAACCAGTAAAAAACAGTTCATAAATGACATCCCCACCTGTCCTGTTTCACTTGACTCACCAAGTATTTCAACACGTGGAAAAAAAAGATGGAAATAATTGAGCAAAAAGAATGAGGAAGAGAAACAAACGATACATCCGTATCTGATTTCATGCTGCACTCATTTACTTGTCAGTGAAATGATGAGTAAACAACCCTGCTATAAATTACACCCAGAGCTAATCACTGTTGGTCCGTCTCTCTTTCTGCTTTGACACACACTAATCCAATGAGTCGATCATCTCAAAGCGATATCATCTGGTTCTCCACGCAGCTTGTGAGGCCGTAGAGGCGTCAGTGGGACGGATGACAGCAGTGTGTAATTGCACGGAGAACAGAAAGAAAGAGTCACAGGGGGCGGCAGATGTGGCCAAAGCTTGATGTCAGTGCAGACAAGGCGGCCGCGATGCAGCTGTGTTGCCTCACGTACGTTCGACTTCCATCCAGATCCAGATCGGAGGCCGTTATTCAAACATGCCTGACATTTGGACATAAGTGCACTTGGATATCCACTTACACAAGGCCAAGGTCTTCAATTAAAGGAACACCACGGGGTGTTTGACCACTACAGGTGCTGGTAAAGTTTTGAATCCCTTGTTGCATATGTGCATATGATATATATTGTTTTTTTTTATGTGTACCTGATTGTGACACTGTGGGAATACACAAAGCAAAGCCTGGCCGTTAGCTCATGCTAACATGAATGGCTCGGATCACCTCTTCCCCCAGTTATCTGAATGTTCCCTGTTCAACATGATGCTGATAGAGGTAAAAGCATACAAACAGCTTCTTGTGCCTCTATTACAATCTCACATCTCAAATCTGTGCCAATCTCACACAGCTCTTTCAAATTTTAGCTGCATTCCGCAGCATTCAAGCCGAAAGCCAACTGGTATTTCTGCCATGTAATTCCTGCTGACTGTGATATCGTGTGCATACTCTCTATTTAGTGTCTTAATTGGCGGAAAGTTGTCATGCATAGACTATATTTCCATTTGAAAAAATTTAATATAAGGTTGATAAATCAACTACAAATGCTGCGCGGTTGACAGAACTGGAATGTCAAACAAAATCAATCTGCTACAAAAACTCTCTAACATACCTATGATTTAGTTTGTAGCGTGTCTTGTGAAGGTCGTCCTCTGTCTCCACTAGCGCCTGTTCACACTGGTACACTCTCTTCTCTCATGTAAGCAGAAGGTCTTGTTTAATTATGTGCCTGTGACTTGGTAGAGTGTTGAATGACTGTCAGCTTAAAGAGCGACGCTTCACCGACTCACTGCCCTCTCACCACCCACAACAAACACCACGAGGACACAAGACCCACAAAGGTTTGAACATGAGCCGCGACATCATTAAGCCCACTGGCATTTCAGGGGTTTTTTTTTCCACTTCTGCTGTGTATAGAACCGCCAACTCTGGAATCACAAACCTACTTATTTTCTTTATTAGACTGGCAATTTGCTCCCAGTAGAAAAGCAACAGCGCAGCTGGACACTGTCTCCTGACCCTGCAGACAAAGAGATGGTCTCCTCGCAATTATATCTGTGCCTTCCCGTAAAGAGAACACAAATATGGAAACAGTGAGTACGTTATGCCATAGCAAACAGGGTGAACCTGCTGCCCGTAAATCAGAGACCTGACGCCTCCATAACAATGGACTTCACCTGACCTTTCTTGTTGCTGCTCTCAGCACCGGAGCTGCTGCAGCTGCAGGGCGGTGTGAGTCTGAACGGCCCAGCGACTCTGCAGACAAGAAGAAAAAATAAATAACCATCATGTCAAACTTGAGATCCTTCACTGTCTTTTGCAAAATCATCATAGAAAGATTTTCTCAGGCAGCCTTCACATCTGTCCACCCTCTTTAAGGCCCTCACAAAGAGACTTTTTCCCCCCTCAACTCTTGTTTATTCATCCTCCAAGTTAAGGTTGTCTCATTCTTCCTCCAACTTTGGCTGTAACTCTGGGAAATTCCAAAGAATGTCCAACAATGTGATTCAAGTCAAGGAGGGCAGAAGTTAAAACTCAGTGTTGTCTCTCCGGCCTGAGCAGCTGCCAGCTCTCCATCATCCGATACTCTCTCATTGAGTTGCAGAAGGTGTCAGATTCAACTGGGTCAAGGCTATACAGCCCGAAATCCTAAAAGCTCTGCACGGATGAATAAAAGGAGAATATGTGCGTCAATACATATGAATCACAATTTTGTGGTCTATTTCTATTTTAGTATCTTGAGAGGTCAAGTTTGCTGCGGCAACATGCGCAACATGTTTGCCGCGCCCCCACGTGGTAAACGGCGTGTGGGAGCGAGGCCAGGTATCTTAATCCTCATCACCCTTGGGATTCCCCACCAAGACATCCCATTAGTGAGGATAAAAGCGGTAATGTAGTCCGGACAGGCTCGCTAGACTTGCGGTACACTGCAACCCCCACAGCAGTGACCTCCATCTGATCCCTCACTAACTGGAATTACAGCTCAGTGAAAAGAGCACCGAACTGTGAAGCATCTTGATGTCTTAATGAACAACATACACACAGCAACAAGTCTGATTAAGGGCACTTATAAACTTGACGAGAGCAGCACTATTTGCAGATACCGTAGAAACCGCTCCAAACAGTTGAAGGCGTGCGGCCCCGCGGGACAGGACGGTTTCTAACGCTGCGAGACAGTTCAAAGGTCAGCAGTTGGGACAATCTAGCAGAAGTAGTATTTGAGGTGTATAAATGCAAGTCTGTTAGTCTTGCATGTACAAAGTTAGTATAAGAGAGGATCTGGATGGAGATTACCTCCTTCTCAGTCTTGCAGGAGAGTACGTGACCCTGGGTCAGTATTTGGTGTCACTGAGCAATAATCACACACAATGTGAACATGAGAAATGATTCACCGACCGGATCCGGGATCAGGAAATTGATTCACTTTAATGATGCCTGGACGGCGATCAGAGTGAAAATACTGGAATCAGACACGCCTCAAAGTAGATTGCAGCAATCTCCACCCTGATTGTCAACAAGGGATACAGAGAAAGTGTTGATCCAGCAAAAGTAAATGGAGTCAGTTAAGATCAGTCAATAAGTTTTGCCAAAGTATAAAAACCATCCTGAGGCGTCGAAGCAGCAGGACAAGTTACCACAGAGATCACAGGTCCAAGTTGTTAATCACAGGTACACAAACAAGAAACCGCCTGTAATCAGTTGGCTGTGTGTAATGAGTGAATCATGTTTCCTGGACTGCATCGAACATGTCTTGGCTGGAGTTTGTGTGTAATTACTTTAGTATGTGTTGCATTTTTCATTCTAAGTGAAATTAGATGTAGAAAAGCCGGTTGCCCCTCAGTGACCACATTTCCTCGCTTCCCGCGCCAAGAAATCACAGAAGTAATGTAACGATTTGTGTCTGTGCATCGTTTGTGAGGTATGCGAGCGCCTCAGCAGAGGTTACAGTATCGGTTCTGTTTATCTTTAACATGTGACGAAAACTCATAAATCTATAGGCGCTTGTGAAATAAATCTACAGTGTGTTTATGATTACTCAATACTTCACTGATGTAACCTTTAAACTCTGTGGCTCATGTTGAACTTTAACTATTTTTTCATATATCATATACTAAAATGTTACACTTTATTTTACAGTCGTACAGACAGGATGGATGGGAGGAGACAGGAGGTATAACATGCAACAACCAGTTAGTGTTACATAGCTGACGCTGCAGGGTCATGATCTGACCCTCATCATCGGGCTACAGGACGGTCTGATTTGACGTTTTACTTTAAGAAATATTAAATCCATATTATGTCTAATGAACCTGTTGTGTAGGTGAGATGATGAAAGGGAAGCGGATTACAAAAGCATGCGTGTTTTTGCAACACGTGATGCAGCTGCAGTTGGGGGGTTTATTCTCTACTGATTAACCTAAAACACTCACAAATCCTGAGAGCTTTTGTGTTTCCTGGCTTAAATCTTAATCTAATTTCAGGTTTTAAACTAGAATAGTTTTTTAAAATAATCATACTCAGGAACAGGGCATGTGCTGCTGTCCTCTTGGAATACAGACTCAGTTTGTAAAGTTTCAAAGACATAAATCACCTATTTACCTTATCTTAATGCTAAAATGCAGGAAATACTGACATGAAACTTCCATCCGGAATAAAACATTCAAAGATGTCTGTATGTGTGTCTGTGTCTCCCTCTTTTGCACACAGAGTTGATATTGTTGTCAAAGCGTTTTACAATGGCACTTTAAAGTACAAAGGTAACATCTGGTAACCTTTAACCGAAGATTAACGGTTAAATAAAAAGGGGCTGTAGCAAGATTCTAGTGTGAAAGCCACCCCGCCTTCCGTCCGATGTTACAACACAACCTCTGACACGACCTCCTTTACTTCCACACACACACCTGGTCAAACGTCCCCGGCCTTCCTCCTATGACCCCCACATCTGGATACAAAGATATATATAAACCTGTGTTGTTTTCCCAATTAGGAGAATGAATTACAGCTAGAGATGAACGGAGACGGCAGCAGCTTCTGGAGTCAGCATGAAAGCTGCTCATTTGTTAACGTCCCGCTGGGCTAATTCAACCCCTGCATGAGTGTGTATGTTTTCACACTGGCCTACTGAACGCTTTCATTTCATGCCATCGAAGGACCTTCGGTGTGGACAAACAGACTCAAGAGAACACACACATGATGGAGCCACGGACTCACAGCCACACACAAAGAATTTCGTAAATAATAGATGGATGTGCTGAGCTCCTTTGTTCTATCTTCAGCTTCACTCTTCTGTTGTTTGAGACGGTCTGTGGTGTCAGTGGTTTGTCTCAGTCCATTGCATGTGCTTCTTATCCTGCCGATGCTCAGAAGAAGTGGAGGGAAAAGGGGAGTTGAACAGTTGGAGCTACTGAATGTGTAACAAAGAGATGCTTCATTCCTTCCAAGGCCGTTCATTTTAATACAGTATAAAAATCATTCAGAAGGCTCTTTAAACATCCTTGACCACAATGAATATCTGTGCTACATTAAAAGAGTTGTTTGATCATTTCTGAGACATTTATTCTTTTACTCTCAAGCAGTCAGATGAGAAGTTCAATACAACTTTGATATCTGACTATCGAACCATGAAGCTTCAGCCTGTTAGCTTAGCTTAGCATAAGGACTTGGGAAACGGCTGGTTCAATGTTTAGCACCTTCAAAGTTCAACCTGTTGTATGAGAGCCTGTCTGTTGTCTTCATGTTAACTAGGATCATCTGGATCTCGGCAGCCGACACAGGATCCTCAACAGACGATGAAATGTTAAGCTTAACAGACCTTGAGGTCGACTTCTGTTTCCCGAAGTCAAGAACGCAAACAAAAAAAGTTCTACAAATCCAGAACAAACTTCTTCTGATCATAAAGACCATTTGAGGTGACTGAAGGACTCTAAAAGCTACTGATCTCATCCCATCAGGAGCTCTTACAATTTTCACAACATACATGCAACATGCAACTTGCGCCATTTCTAAATTAGCAAGGGTCTAAATGCGAGGTTGAAGATGGTGTCTGTCACAAAACTACTTTTTTCAATACTTTATTCTTTTTCAACACTCGGTTGAACTCCTGCAGCAGCACCTCTTCTAGAGCTTGATAGTGTTAAACCCTCGACAGGTCACGTTGCAGCCAAAGTGGGAGTTAAACCCTCCATATCAGGACTGGGGAGACAAGGCAGACCGGCAATGAATGTTGGACCGCAGCCAGCTGCAGCTTTCCCAAGAAACTTGCTGCACGCGTGCTATGAATCACTTCAACCACAGAAAGCAATTTATCTGAATGTGGTGAACTCAAGTAGCAAAGATTTCAACAGATTGTCTCCACTGGCCCAATTTAAATGCAGCCAGTCCTCTGAGGTCAGCTGGATGCTCCCGTTTCATGACTGTTAGAGTGAAATAGTTTCAACACAACATCAGGTTTGGAATTCCAGTACGTTGAGACAGATGTGACCGAGCTTTTCCTGAAGTACGCTGCCAGTTTCAACTGGAAACCTGGACTTGTTGCAGGAGCAGGAGCAGGACGGGAAGAAAACTACTGAAGGTGATTCCAGTGAATCATAACAGGCAATACAAGTGATTAACTGTAGCATTTATAGTGAAAACCTGGCAAAGAGGTTGCCAATAAAGCTTTTTTATAATTAGGGTATATTACAGGATACATTGTACAGGTTCTATGTAAAATACAGGAATTTATAGTATTTTTGTTGTTCCACGACAATTGATTGTAAGACGACATTATCTTGTTTTCTATTCAAATTACAGAAGTTACCTGGCAACTAGAGTTGCCTGTCAATAGCTAGTAATAGTGCACAATACAATATGTTGCTGCATAATGTGCGCAGAAGCAGCAAAAGGTTAACACGTGATTTCCACACTTATGTCACCATTAATCATATTATTCAGCAGTGTTGAGGACGGACCAGGCCAACACTTTATTCCGAAGGGCCTCAAACATGATGAAGTAATTAAAAAGTAATTCTTCGTTGATCATGATTACAACACTTGGAACGTGCACTGATGTGACCGATCCGTTGGTTTGGCCTGTCCGTTTTAAAATTTTAAAATACCACAGAAAATGATTAGTCAGACGAAATGATGATGTTTCCACCTGAAGATCGTCTCCACCGACGTGTGCTGGTGATCATGGTTTCCCTCTGCACCTTTAACTAAATGAGGCAAATATGTTGAGAGGTTTTCCTTCCACAGTAGGACAGTTGAAGACTTTATTTGCCTCGTTGTCTCGTTAAATTGAGCAATATGTTAAGGGGTTCTGGAATGTAGCAAGGCCAGCAGTCATTTAACTCCAACTACACAGTGTGTACCTTGGGAGAAACGGGCCTTCGGAGCCGTGGGCTTTCTTTTCCGTTTCAACTTACTGTAAAAAAATTACTGTAGAAATTCCATGAATTTGTTAAAGTAGGAGTACGACAGATTCAGCTGATGGCAAAGTGCACTTGATCTCAGAGATGATGGGGATCTTTGTATCAACATGCTGTCTGTGTCTGCAAACTTTGTGTTGCTTTCATTTGTGTTGATGAATTACCACCAAAAATAAATAGAACTGTAGCCACTGTGTATTGGTGACCATCCGCCCATGATAACTCTTGTAGTGTGGAGGGGAACACCGCCACCTACAGGCTTATACAAATAACTACATGCAGTCTGAGGGCTCATTGTAGTGTCTTAGTGTGTTCCAGTTTTGTAAGGTCCATAAATGACCAATAACTATTGACCCTTAAACAGAGTTGACAAATAACTCCATCTGCTGGTGGAGGTCATAGGGAACATCCTCTCTCCAGTAAGTGATGACATACAGTTTGTTCCCTGTAACTAACACACACATTTTAGTTATGTTGTGTGTTTTAGATTCACTGTAACAAACGATGTTGTTTGCACAACTGCTGACATTTTCTCTACTCACACATGATGATCCTTTGGGATGTCACAAGAGTGATGTGGAAGGACAGAGAAGTATAGGAGACATGTTGTGTACAGCATTTGATATTAGAGCATTTATTTATTCTGGAATGTTCAATGAAAGAGGAGAGAAAATGTTTCCTAATTGGGTAAACAGAAGTTGTTGTGAATATCCTCTCAGAGAGATTATTATTCAAAGCCTGAATTCAGCATAAATGATTAAAATCAATTTGCTTTAATTCAATTTGTACATGCCCTTATACACATTGTTCTATTTATTTTTCTCTCTAAATCTCGAGCGATTAGAAGGAAGCGGGACACTCCTCAGCTCCATTCTTCTTCACTGACATCTTGTCTTGTGGATAAAGTGTTTATAAAAGCAGCCACAGTACACCCACACACATTCAAGAGAGGTGCAGAATAAAAACCTTGTTTTTCCTAAGAAGAAATATATTTGTAAATGAATTTCGTCTGGCTAAAATAAATGTTTTGTCTCTGTCTAACCTTGAGTTTCCGATTCTGGGCCAGCCAATAGTATAACGACATTGGTGTCACTTGGTACCTGTGTGACGTGGGGCCACAACTGGCTCTTGTAGTTGCCAGTTAGAGCGGCAAAATAGAAAAATGTCTAAGTTTCACATCAAAAATGAACAAGGTCCACAAGGACCATGAAACTAAAGCAGATCAATGGAATTCAGCTGTTACTATGACAACAAATACATAGTGAAAACTACATGCAATTAGTGTGTAATGGGGACACAACCTTCATCTTATAAATAGTAAAAGGAAACTGTTGACTTATTTAAAGATTTATTAATTTATGATACAAGCTTTTAGATAGACCACATTGCATTTTAGTTTGTACATTTATTCAAACCGACTAAACTTCATAGTGACGTTGATTGACAAAAACACAAGCCAAAAGGACACTCAATGGAAGGAATCAAAAGGTATTTCGACTGTTTCTGAAGAAACCACAGCCCATCAACAATCCCAGTGCATCACCTTTTTTTTTTTAGACCACATGCACTCACTAGTTCCCGTAGCTTGCCACGTGCTTCACACAGCCGCACACACTCGCACACCTCACCCACACTAAAATTGAACAAATACCCATACACAAGATAAAAATTGATATATATAATTCCAATATTAATGATATTACTGGATTCCACGATAAAAGGCGAAGAAGTATAAACAGCATTCAAATGAAAAGGAGGTGAACATTTCCTTTTAATTCCTCCATCCGAGTGGGAGAAGCTCTCCCGTCGCTGCCTCGCCTCAGTGTCCAGAAGAGGGAGTCAAACCCTGACAACACGCCTCCCTCCCATCTCCAACTGCTTCTTCTGTTGTAACTGGCCTGCTGCGTCTGCTCCCGTCACTCCGCCGTTTAAGTGGAAGAGTGACAACGGAGCTTCGACAGATTAGTCAAAAAAAGTCACAGCCAGAGGTGCAAACACGGCACCTGATGGCACAAAAAGCGATCCAGCGTCATGAGCCTCGATGTTCTTTTTTTCTTGCAGAGCCGGATGTCATGCAGGTGGTGATGCAGCCCATCATAGTAAATGTCTTTTCTCTATTACAAATACAAGTATTTAATGGCACAAACGCCACTGGTGCTGATACAGACCCAACGGTTCAGTTACTGAGACGCAGAAATTATGTATGAAGAGGAAGAGGAGGGCATATTTTATAATGCTTGGGGATTTAATGTCTGTTCCTGTGACCAAAAATATCTTTTGAGGAAGAAGAGAAGATGAGGATGAATAACAACAAACATTTGCCTTTAAACTGGTTAAGTGCGATGAGGGGGATAACACCATACACAGTAAGACCTGGGGAGACGTCCATGTGACTAGAAGGGGAAGGTTATAGCCCTCACATCCTCGATAGGACTTCTGCATCCATGAGGCATCCTGTGTCTTTGAAGCTTTGTTAAACAAGCCTTTAAAACACGTCCAGCAGGCAAATAGGTCAGCGAGGAAAAAGCTATTGTTTGATGTCATGATGTTGAAAAAACTCTGCAGAGATATTTAAAAGGATTTTAGGAAAAATGAGAATATATTGGCACAGAAAAAGCCGCAGATAGGACAAGAGTTCGACCAAAGTAGGTGACTGCCCCAACCAGACCTCCTGTGATTTATTCTGAATCCACAGCCGACAGGACGACAGGCAAAAGAGCAGAGAATGTTGTGTGCATGTGTATGTGTGTATATGTGTGTTTGTGAGGGCGGGGAAGGGGGTTGTTTTTGTTGCTTTACAAGAGGAGACAGCAATTGCTTTCTGTGGCTTTTTCTCTGTTTCTTTGACCTACAAAGACAAGGAAGCAGAGACATCCGGTGAGATGAAAAACATCAGCGGAAACTACACGCAACTGAATCACTTTACAGCCTGTGTGTACAGTGTGTGTGTGTGTGTGCAATGTTGGTATGAGGGTTATATTTACAGCAGTGAGAGGGAGTGTCCAAGAAAAGAAGATGCACTTCTATATTTACTACATTTTTTTACACTGCAATTCAGTCACATTTAAGAAGAAGAAAACAAGATACACGCTACATCACAAGAGTGATGAATCCACAATCAAACATGGTATCTAGTCCTGATTATGACAGAAATATTATGATAATATACTGAATCCCTGCTCAACTAAAAAAAGAGGGCAAAAAAAAGTGAAGATGCTCACCATGAGAGTTGGGCTCCGGAAGAGTCTCTCTGGCAACCAAGTGCATGACGGTTGTTCGTCCCGGAGGCAGCTTTAGAGCTTTAAACACAGAAATAAGTTGTAATTAATAGTTAAAACATTTTTTTTTACTGTACTTTGAGTAAGAATGAGCAATAGTTAGGATCCTGAAACTGAAGTCAAATGTCAGTGTTCTGAATGAATGGATGGTTTGGTTGATGGACAGCAGAAAAATAAACATCCTTTCATTTTGATTGGAGAAATATACAGTATATACATAATGAAACAATGTCTGTGGTCATTTGGACACATAGTGGAGAGACAGTGATATCTGATCACAAGTTATTAATGGAGAGACATGTTGCACCGCTTTTTATTGCTAGGTGAGAAAACACTGTCCACTTGTGATCGGATCACTCAGGATGGATCTCACTGCCAGGTCTGAACAGGACTTCGGGGGGTCAAGATCTTACGGCGGTAAAAAGAAACACAGCTATTGAATGTCATCTGCTGCCAACACTGCTCTGTTTCTACTCAGCTGCTCATCTGCCTCAAATAGACCTCGAGGAGAAAGCAGATAAATCTGCTGGCACATCTAATGTTGTCACTACGACAAACATTTACTTTCGTAATATCCTGCATCGGTTATACTCCATCGAGTCGCAGTACTACTATTGATAGCTGATCATTGTAGGTGAGGTTAGTGCCCGAGTGTGTATTCGTTCATAATGACAAGACATTTTTGTATACTTTTCTCATGTGTTCACTTCCTCGTACAATTTGTATTAAATAATTCCTTGACTTGGTACAACTGTGTGTTTTGATCGTTATTGCCTCACCTACATAACTTCAAATACAATAGAGAGCGCCTGTCATGGGAGCACATACACACAAACAGATTGAACAGAAACACTGTGAAACACATATCATAGGAAATGAAAGACAACGTTTCTCTGACTCTTTCATTTCCCAAGAAGACGCTCAGACAGAAAAACAGAAGTTTTCCTGTTCACCTGACAGGCTTAACATTATTTACGATGCAGTCATGACTCATGAAGACAATTACCTGTAACACAGCAAGTAGTCTTTAAGCAGGGGTAGACTGCTGGTATCATTTTAAAGGTCCTGGGAAAGTGAGTGAGCTACTCACCTAAATGTAGTTGGCCAGAACATTTTTCTTTCAGGTTTGCTTAATATGTTGCTAAGTGAGGCCCCGCACAGACCAGGGATATTCTTTAATGACATCACTAGGTGTAGTTCAGTCACAGCCACGGAAATATTTTGATTTAATTTGGTATAAAATAAAAGCCATAGAGTGAAATACTTGTTACATGCGTTACTCTAAGTACCAGGTAAAAATATACAGATAAAGCTTGCAATCACTGCGTCCAGAACAATCGTGCTGATCGTGTTGGTGGACTTACCTCCGAGGGTAACGTTGCCATGAAGGAAGCGTCCCTGGAAGATGAGGCGCAGTATGTTGGGGCTGCTCACCCTCTCCTCTTCCCACCCTGTTGGTCAATGAGAAGAGACAAAAGTGCATTATCTACTGTCAATGGGTTAGGGTGTATACTATAATACTTATTATACCCAATGTAATACCTTTGACTGTTAACACAAAAATGATTTCCAAAAAAAAGGCAAAAATTACAAGAAAACTGACAAAACAAATGAAAAAGGAAACATAACAACAGGTAAATGCTTTCCAGAAACTGACACATATACTCTTGCATGAAGAGAATATTGTAACTAAAACCCGTAATACATAACTAAATGAAATGGGAAAAAATCACAGTGAAATGAGGACTATAAAAACTTACCTGCAGGCCAGTTTTCAAAAACATGCTTGGCGATGTCTGTGGCCGAGTCATTTGGGGAGAAAGTGAAATCTTGCGTTTTCCCACTGACCAGGATAAGGCGGAGGTGCACCTATGACATCAAACAAAAACATATAATCTTGGTCCAATGATTGGTCGTAAGAGCGACCACAAACACCAAACTTGCATCGAAATGAGTTGAGGTGGAATCCCTCCACTTCCTCTAACCTCCTCGGACATGAGGTGACACCCAGAGGGCTGTGACGAGACGGGCATTCCAGTGTAATTAGATTTATCCACACCAGATCTCCACCCTTTGACTGGGCGACTTCATTCAATGAAGGCTTACACTGAAATGAGCCCCTGTTGCCAGACGCGACAACAGATAAGGGTGGGGCTGAGGGGGAGAACACTGGCCCTTTAGTTTCAGGGTGCAGCAAGCTCCTCTCCGGGCTGTTGGTCTAATGCGATAACCCCAGGTGTCCCAGACAGCTCTGGGCTATGTTATTAAATTTACATGGCCAGCGCGTAGCTGTGAGGGGGACTGTGCTTGTGTGTATGGGAAGATCTCTAACAGTGGGGCTTCCTCCTAATGCTCCTCTGGGCAACTACACAAAACCATCTGATAAAAAAGTACTAAGAATTAAAAGGGGATTTGTAGTCTAACATAACTTGAAGGCCTAAATATTGCAGTGACATCAGGAAATCCATGTGGGACAAGACTACAAGATATATAAATATCACATTATTTACAATGCAACACACACCACTATGATTGACACAACAATTACAATATGAAAACATATTGAAACAGGAACTGACACTTAATAAATCTACGGAAAATGATGCTGCATGTAACCTTATATGTATTATATCTTTCCAGCTTCTCAGCTGTTTGTACTGTTATTTTTCACAGGTTAAAAATGAGCTTTAGAAAACTGTGGGAACAGGTAGATTAACCATACATCGCAGCCCTTAAAGGATGATCAGCCCAACATGTTTAAATCACCCAAAGGGATCACAAAAATTGAAATTAGTGAATGCAATAATCAGAGATTTTTGCTTTCAAAATATTATGTGTCTGTCTTTCAGCTTCCAGGTTATTGGCTATACTTTTAATATATAAACCCCACAGTTCTTAGAACAATGAGAGGAAGAAGACCGGCAAGGCAATCACTGTTTTGTTTTTTTAGACACAACATTGGTAGGTCTTGATTGGCGAAATCATCTGATCCGAGCTGAAGACAGAGATGTGCCTCTAGATTTATATTAGAATTTGTCCCCTTGATATTGTATGCATGGCAAACCTCATGGTAGGGACTGAGACATCATTCTGACCTAAATTATTGATCCACTGTCACCAAGTACCGCTACTTATTTGTCCATTCATGAATAATTTTTCTACTCAAAAGAATTACTTTGGAGGAAAAAGCATCCAATGATTGAAATCTTTTGAATGGGACATCTCTACTCGGTCTAAACTACTTGATGGGATTTATGTCCCCTGACATTTGCCCTTCTTCTAAGAGGAGGAACATGAACTTTCCTTGCTTCACAAATCACAGGAAGAGAACAAAGAGACTTAACCACGAGGTGTGACGTCAGTGCGGGACAACCCCACTCTCTGATCTGTTTACAGATACAATCCCCCCTCTGTGCCCCCCCACCCCAACCCCACGAACTGAATAACCCGAGAGCAGGGTTACATGCCCATTTCATCATTAACAAGCTTTGCCCCGTCCCTTTCATCCCCTAGTAAAATGAAAACAAAGTGAAATCTGCCTGGTTACCAATGGCAACATCCTGCATCACATATGTCCTGAAGGTTCTCCAATACGAGGACAAACATCAATCTAGAACTCGGTTACAAATTACTTTTTAAGATAAGGAGTTATTGAAGGTTTATCCAGTGTTGATGCAGGTTAAGTTTTTCTATAAACATCACCACTCTACATAATGCTCAAAAAAAATTCATAATTCAATAGCACGCTGTCTGGTTGTGGATTTTTACCTGATGTGGCTGTCCTGTTATTCATTTCAAACATTTTCTAACAGTAAGCATATGTGCATCAGGTTTTTAGGGCCAGAATTCTCACCATTGATGATATCAGATTTTTATGAATTAAATAGTTGTTTGGTGTAAAAATCCATGTCAATGTCAAAACAAAATGCCTGTAAGATTATTCCATAGATATGGCCAAACATTTAAACGTCCGATCAGAAGCTGAAAATGTGATTTAAAGAGAGGCAGAAAATCTTCACCTTGAGAAATAGTAAGCAGAATGTTTTTATGCTTACAAGGATATTTTGAATATTAATCTATCATCAAAACTGTGATACATTCCAGTGTGACCTTTTCTCACGGCATTAAGTGAATAATCGACCAATTGTTTGAGCATAAAATGCTTCACAATTTTTCACACAGATAAAACAACTGACTCCTATATCGTATCCCATGTCTTATTAAGCGATGACGTCTGGTTTCAGCAATACAATCGCAAAACTTGCTTGTTAATGAAATACTACTGTTAAAATCGATATTTCAAAAACAAACTGACATTCAAAAATTCAACATGGAAATGTTGTTCTTTGCATAACTCTTACTATTTTTTTCTGATCTGGCTCTGAATGTGTGTAGTCGATTCTTGTGGTGGGTGGGAGTGTGGTCAGGACTTAGTACTAGGGGACAATCAATTGGCGTCTAAACCTTGAAAGGAAAGTAGGGCAACGTTTTAACTGAGATTAGACAGATGGTGTTCACAGGAACAGCAGTCACTGTCTCAGTTAAGTGTTTATGGACATTGGCTAATCCATGACCCCACCCCCAGCCTCAAAACCTTGTATTATTTTAACTTGAGAAAATATTTATATAATATTACGACCATGACCATCATGTTAAGTAACTGTCTTTATTTTTTCCAGCAGCAATAGCTGGAACGATTAGAGCCTGACCAATGTATTGATTGCCCAAGTTTATTGGCTGATATTGGCTTTTCTCAGATCCATGGGTAATATACATGACCATTCAACAGTATTATGAGTTGAAATAAGCTCTACCTTGTCAACATTAAAATGCTGATCACATGCACATGACAATGAAGAAGTAAGCGTACTCAGGAAGCGCAGCTAGTGGAGTTAAGGTACAAAAACATGTTGCATTATGAGCACTTTTACTCTTAATACTTTAAGTACTTTTTGCTGTTAATGCTTATATACTTTTACTTGATTCGTTGAAATATCAATATTGCAATTTTCTATTCACATATACCAGCATTATGCCCAAAAATCATTCGGCAATTAGTAAAAGTCTACATTGCTAATCCACATGAAATCAACAAATGTTGATGTTTGTTGTTCACTGTAAATAACCTCAGATATGTGTCAGACCCTCACTCACCATGTCAAGATCGCTTTGGGTTGTCATGGCTCAGAGAAGGAAGGCAGTAGACGAAGAGCAGAGAGGACAGGACTGGTGTGCTTCAGCTGCTAGAAACGGGGCCAGAGCCCTGACATAACGACACAACGACAAAAACACTGAGGCATCTTACTCAATTCTAACACCGATCCAGAAGAACCTGTCTCATATCTGGCGTCAGGGCTCGTTCTGCAGGAAGCTTATCACTGCCTGCTACATTACTGCAAATGATGCATTATCGGCCGAGCTAACATGTTGCTAGCATCTAACATAGAAACACCTGTCATTCATGGAAACCAATCACGTTGTATTAGTCACTTCAATCTCTGCGGAAATACAGCCACTTCGCCGTGGTTCATTTGGCTAGTTACAAGGAAATTAAGGAAGAAATGCGATGGCTGCTATGCAAATCTTACCAGCTTGTAGCAGTTAGCTACGCAACGTTAACGTGAAGACGTCCATATATCTGCTACATTCACCCTTCGTTTCTGATTTTGCAACGGAATAGTCGAGGTTGCAGAATTGCCAAAGAAATATCTCGAGACTAGCTTCGAGCAGTGAAGTACGTCCTGGAGGAAGTCGAAACTGAGCCCAGCGAAGAATCATGCTAATGTTAACGTTAGCTGCTGCTTATCGGTGGATAGCTGGCTAACTAAAATTGGAAACAGCAATATTTGTCCTGTTGACCTCACCTGCATCTGATTAATTTGTTGAAACTGTGCATTCAGTTGAATTGGCCAATCAACGGGGAGCGGATTTCATGGGGAAAATATCGAATGTAGGTGGATATCGTTGAATGTGGATATCGTTGGCTAATGGACGGGAAGACGCCGGATGTCAGCTGATTGTAAACACAGAAAACAATATGAAAGACTTCTGGGAGTTGAAGTCCAATTTAAGTAAAGCGCAGATCTGTGTATGTATGTGATGAACGATATTGTAAAATGTGATTAGAAGTTTGATGTATTCTGTAGTTTATAAAAAGTAGATTGATACATCTCACGAAAAATGTGTTTCATTCTGTGCATTTCAGAGGTCTCAACAGGTGAGAATTGCAAAGGGGACGCGATTGCAATCATGCAATTGATCCTTTCCAATTCATACATCAGCAATAGAGTTGACTCTGGAGGAGTCTTGACAAAAGTAACTGAGCCCATGTTGACAGGAGAGGTAGAGGCAAAGGTATTTTTTGTTAACTGACTGTCCTTAAGCATTCCCACGACATTCTTGTTGACTCAAATGGCCCAGAACAGTCATTCAGGTCTGACAGCACATTCTTTTAAGTAAGA
This sequence comes from Macroramphosus scolopax, assembly GCA_901007825.1. Classification (NCBI taxonomy): domain Eukaryota; kingdom Metazoa; phylum Chordata; class Actinopteri; order Syngnathiformes; family Centriscidae; genus Macroramphosus; species Macroramphosus scolopax. The sequence continues at coordinate 100,299 of CAAKHC010001674.1, read as the reverse complement.
ATGTGTGAATTTTATTCAAACCCATTCCATTACATTACACGTAAGCCTCCAATCAACATCAAAAGATAGATGATATTTAAACTGAAACTGGTTCAAACTGATCTTGACACTGCATCTTGGGCCAGTATTGACAAGCTCCTGACCTATCCTCCCCCTTTTCGTCAAAAGTTAGCCAATTGTGAAGCGATGGAGATTGGGTGCAGTATTGATGGTGGTTATTGGGTGGGTTGACTTAAGGGAACCAGTTATTTTTCAGCCTAATGAAACGAGATCATCACAGGTAGTTGGAATTAAATAGGGTTATTGTATGTTACAGTTTTAAGAAAGTTAACAAATATATAAATCCTCCCACAAGTTGGCTATATACAACTGCCTTGGCTTTCCCTGACTGGCTCGCGTGAGGTAAATAGTAAATTAGGAAAAACGTGCATAAGTATTTAGCATTCACGCAATACAACTGCTCATTGTATTTATTCTAAAGGCGGCTGTTATTTTTTTTAATCATGCAGATTCGTGCGTGTGCGCGTGCATGCTGGCATGCCTGAGAGCGTTTGCGCCTTCACTGTAATGTTTTGGCAGACAGACGTTTGCGAGGGATGTGAGTTCGCTGTTAGCCCTAAAGAATGTCTGCTCACCTTATAAAAAGAAAGATTACTCAGTAGATGTTGGTTCTCTTTGGATCTACCTACATATGTAAAATGTCTTAGTGATAAAGATCTAGATAAATCTAGATACAGGTCCTCTCTCATTGACAATCACATGTCAGCTGTCAGTCACATATCCACCTCAGACATTAAACCTGACTTTCGTGCACTTGTTCAATCCCAACACGGACTGGATTTCTCGAACTAAACTCTCTCTACAACTGAAAAACAGCAAATGAGATTATTAGACTAAAAACAAAACAGCAATAGCAGATATTACGTTTTTGATTTGATGTTGATCTTTGAAATACTACGAAAACATGCTCATTTTCAAACTCGTTTTTGTTGATTAAATAGCGGTATAATGTCTGTGTTTTTACTCTGCCTGCACCAGATCTTCATTCTAACATCTACTCTTATCAGTAGTATTAATATTCAACAGAATTGAGTTCATCAGGCCCCTTGGGAGAATTACCTGCCCACCCCTGCTATACACTCATAGTCCAAACGCTATCTGTCTTGCAATCTGTTAAGGCGCAGAAGGACAGTCACTCCGCACCCTGATAGAAACGTGAGAATAAATCAAAATGTGAGATGCAGATGAAAGCTCCAAAAAGTTAGCAAAGGGCCTTTGAGGAGAGATTATTTTATCCGCCCATACTGTTCCAGAAGTTATATATAACCGTATTTACTCAAATTGTTTCTGTCTCGTAGGACAAAGCTATATTACCAACAGGGCAAACTGCCCTTGTGTAACTGCCCCAAGCCGAAGCTATATATAGGTCCTATGATACTCCTTGGCCAAGAAGACAGTTATATTTTTTGCCTAATGAATCGTTATCCTGCCATATAGGGGGTGGATTATGCATTAACTGACTTAAAATGTGTAGAAATAATGTATCAAAATGTGTCCCAATGAGGCAAATACCAATGAAAATAAGTGTTAATCATAATAATTGTCGTTTTTGTGAGTTTTATTAGTATCAGTAATCAGTAATAACCTGTTATACCTTGAAGTGTACCTGAGACTTTGGGCACTTTCGTAAACGGTTATATAATGCTCTGTTAAGGTGCAAGTTGGCTCCTGGGCTGCTGTTTACGCCTGTGTGGTCACACGGGTGACTCCGTTTCCCAGAAACCCACTTCGCGCCGGCGCAGAATGTGTTGCTTGACAGTGGTAAACAGACGTCAGAAGGGAGTCTTCGCCTCGAGTCAAAACAAAACAAAACCGAACAAGTCAAAAATACACGGAAAGAACGAATATTCGGACAACCCGGACGACAGGAAGTTTTCCCAAAGTCGGCGCTGATTAAAAACGGCTACTTGGAGGGAGTTATCGGAGGCTTTTCATGGACTTTTTCACGTATTGTAAACTCTGGAGTAGCAGGAGCTTATCCAGCTAACGTTACGGTGGCCATCGTGCTGTTTTCAGAGTGCGGCGAGTGGGAACCGACATACCACCGAGGCGTCCCCACTTCACCCAACACCCAGGAATTCTCTCTGTATTTTATATTCCTAGATCGCGGACGAAGCTCGGCCGAGCTCTGGGCCTTGTTCGAAGGGGTTTTGTAACCGCTTCTTCGAGCATCGTGTGCCGCGGCAGGAGTGCGGAGAAACATGGCAGATGGTGACATGCGCCTGGCCGCAATGTGGCGGACTGTGCAGACCTGAAGCACGGACTTTTCTTACGTACATTTCACTCCTTCATCACTTTTTTTAAATCAATTTAGAACTCACTTTATTTTCACTTTGCTTTGTCTGGATTGTTATCGTGGATTCAGTTCAAAGAGACGCGGCCAGTATCTTCATTGCTGTTTTTACACATTTTTGGCAGTTAGCTCAACTGATCAGCCGTTCCACCTCTTTACGTTTGACATAGATTAATCGGACTGGTTTGTGATTGTTTGGGGAACGTTTGAAATTGGGTCTGTTTTTTTTGTCTTGCAAAGAGCTCAGACATTGCGTTGTTTACAAGTTGAGACGGACAGGGACTCTGTCGAGAAGCTCATTTGTAAGAGTAGCCGGCTAATCCTTGTTAACTTAATGGTTTACAGTAAAAACAAATCTGGATTTGAATGAAAAAAATGATGTCTAATTTGAAACGTTTGGCACTAGAAACTTGACTGATAGGCATATACTATTGCCTAGTTACTTGTTAGTAAGTTAAAATATAATTTCAACCTTAGACCATGGAAGATTTATGATTTAGTGTATATTTTATATCCATACACATTATCAATTATTTGTAGGTGAGCCAAAATCCTGTTGATCCAGATGTTTTGGTGCTCTTTGCCACTCTACCACTTTTGTTTTTATTTCATTTAAACAAAGGGTCTCTCATCCCAGCCCTCCTTCATTCTATATAAATCGGAAGGTTTATGATAGTTACTATTAAGGAGATTATTTGGGTTCCCTAATCTCCAATCTGAGGATTAACCGAAGCTATTGGTGTGTACAGATTACTGTTTTCTAGGCCCCACTGTTTACACCCCCGCAGTGGGTGCAGCATATTGTTTTGGCAGAAAAGTTTTTAAACGCATTGATATAAATTTACCATTTTAAAGGTAAATGTTTTAAGTGGTTTCCGTCTTTTGACGTTGAGTGGAAGTTCAGAGGATCGCCATGGAGGAGTCGTTGGTGCCCCCGACTGACCCAGATTTCGAGCCGCAGAGTAGACCCCGGTCCTGCACGTGGCCGCTGCCTAGACCTGACATCTCGGCTGTCAAACCTGAGGGGGCGGATGGCACCGAGTCCGCCGCCGGGACCCCGCCTGCCGACGAAGACAAGCCCGAGCCGCAGCAAATCACGTCAGAGCCAGAGAAGTCTTCAGCGGCGACTGAGGGCGGGGTCATTCCCGGCGTCGGCGGTGCTGGTGCAACGCCACGCAAGGGATCATCTCGGCGCAATGCGTGGGGGAACCAGAGCTATGCGGATCTGATTAGCCAGGCAATCGAGAACTCACCTGAGAAGAGGCTGACCCTGGCGCAGATATATGAGTGGATGGTGAAAACAGTGCCTTACTTCAGAGATAAAGGAGACAGCAACAGCTCAGCTGGGTGGAAGGTAGGAATGCAAAGTGTGCATGCCAGTTTACATGGGTGACTAATGATGGAATAGACATCATGGTGATTAAGTGCTACATAGTTTACAGTTTTGCATTACAATTATGCTTTGTGATTGATGTTCAGCATTTTTTGTTAATTTTATTTGAGACCAGCAGTTCCCAAAGTTTACCATCCCATAAATTAAAAATTAAGTAAAATAATTTAAGTGACAGAATTCTGCATTCCATAAAAAATAATGTATTACCAATAATTCATAATTACCAACAGAGTACCTTTGCAAATAGAACAATGTTCACAGAAGTGTAGCCCACTTTATCCTTCTTTTTTCATTTCAGAATTCCATCCGCCATAATCTATCTCTCCACAACAAATTCTTGAGGGTTCACAATGAATCAACAGGTAAGAGCTCCTGGTGGATGCTCAATCCTGAGGGAGGAAAAACTGGGAAAGCTCCTCGCCGCCGAGCCGCGTCCATGGACAACAGCAGCAAACTGCTGAAGAGTCGCATGAGAGCCAAGCAGACAAAGAAGCAGGCAGGTGCAGCAGGACTGGGGGGTGCTGGCGGGGCGCTGCAGGGTGACGGCAGCACAGGTTCAGCTGGTACAGACAGCCCTAATTCATCTCAGCAGTTTCCCAAATGGGGAGTCAACAGCAGCAGCCCCTCGTCCCGTGGCAGTCTGGATGACAGCGACATGTGGACTACATTCCGCCCACGCACAAGCTCCAACGCAAGCACCCTGAGTGGACGTCTGTCCCCCATTGCTCCTGGCCAGGAGGACGATGATAACCTGCCTGAGGATGGACTGCTAGGAAGATACACTTCCAGCAGCTTGACTCCCACCCTCACCGAGACTCTCATGGAGGAGCTGGATCTGATTGATGGCCTGACATTGATGACAGGTCAGCAAGGAGGGGCCAGTCCCAGCACAGCACCACCAGCACCTCCCACCCCACTGCCATCCGCCTCCACCCTGCTGCCCCGTGGCTCTAGCTTCTCCCCCTTTCATCAGCTGCAACCATCCAGCCTCCCACAGGCACCCAATCACCCGGGGACCCAGGCCAACGTCTCGCAGTGTGGACCCAGTAGCAAAGAGCCGTCAACTTTCAGTAACTCCCTGTTCAACCCCATGTCCAGCTCCGGCTCTCGTGGGAACAGCCAATACAGCGCCCACGTGCCTTCCAGCCTGGAGGCGCTGCTCACCTCAGACTCTCCTCCCCCTAGTGATGTCATGATGACCCAGGTGGATCCGCTAATGCAAAGTCCTGGGGGGGTGGGCTTGATGGGCCTGGGCTCTTCCGTGGTGGGTATGAGGGCTAAACCTAATCAGCTGCTGCTGGGTAAAGGGCTCGAGCCAAACGCAGTGGCACCGATGGCACTGCAGGCTCAGATGCAGTCGCAGCAGCACCACATTCATCACCAGCAGCACCAGCCACAACAACAACAGCCACAACAACAAACACACCAGCATCACTCTCAGATCGGGTTGGGGATGATTCTCTCGAGCATGTCTCAGGACCCGTCACAGCTCTCAGCTCTCAAAGCCCAGCACGTGCCGCATGTGGGGTCTCATCACAGCCTCGCCTCAGCAAATGCCGCCGTGACTCTGCAGGGGATGGCTCAGTTTGGAGCTCCGCCCTGTTTCCAAACTGGTCAGGACAGATTACCCACAGACCTGGACATTGACATGTTCACTGAAAATCTAGATTGTGACGTGGACTACATCATCAACAGTGACCTCATGGACGGCGTTAGCATTGATTTCAACTTTGACCCCATCCTGCCAGGAGGCCAAGGCTATGCAGGCCCGGCCACCACACAGGGCTCCGCTCATAACTGGGTGCCCAACTAGTTTCTCGGCTGACCACACAAGTTAGTCAGGTACATTAACAGTCTTCAAGTTCTTTCATCGCCAAAGACGCTCAAGTTATTCATCTCGCTTATATTCAATAATTGATCATCTTGTTTTGCAGGAACTGATCTCCTGTCAAGATAACCTCACAAAATGACAAAACGGCCGGTGCATTTCTCCTCCCTGCTGGCTGAACATACTATTTTCAAATACGATGTTTCTCTTGGATTTTAAAGACAAAACCAGACCTCGCTCATGTCATGTGCCAAGACATGCAGAGGACAGGGAGGAGATTCAGGCTACTATGCACAAAATGTTCTTCCCTTCTTTTTTTTGTAACACTTTTGGCTGCTAGCCATTTTTTTTTCTTTTAATCCATGCGGATGATTTTTATAGATGTGTGACATAATGTTTAATAAGTGAAAAGACAAATCAACAACTCCCCTCTAGTGGGAGTTCATATTTTAATGATGGTACACCAGAATAGCTTTAGGGTGTGTACGGTACCCTGATACTCCGGTACCTTGAGGGCCTTTTGTTTTTAAGCCTCAAATGTGCGTTTTGGAGAAATGGCCAGTTTTCCATTGACACTTTCCTCATGTACTGCCAGACCAGATGCACATCCGAATGAGGTGCATTTACTTTGCTGCTGCAGAGAGAAAGTCTGAAAGGAGCCTGTGAAAAGTTTGGGACTGTTTTGAGAACAAGCTGAAAGTGAAGACTGAATGGTACGCAGTTAAACTCCAGGTATAAAATGTTTGACCCAGCATTGGCTCAACGTCTCGGCCAAAATCTTTACTTTGACTACGATCATATGTACGATTGAATTTCTTTCCCACTTGAGAAAGAAGGTAAAAGGCGTAAATATTTTTTTTCCAATGAAATTTGTTCATTCAACATCAAGTTCATATGTAATTGCAGTTTGGCATTTTTGACATCTATCTAGTGTGTTTAAGTGATACGTAGTAAGTAGGTGTATTTTTTTAAATCCCTGATGTGCAGTTAAACTAACAAAATGAAGAAATGTAATTTTTGAATTTATTTGTGGGGCATTCAAGGGTAAATTTATTTGCCAACAAGTGATTGGTTGGCTAAGTATTATTTTGTTTTAGACAGCAGTACGCCTCCATTGTCAAATGCTCTGCCTGATGTATTTTTTACATCGAGCTAGTGCATTTTCAAGGCACTTAGGTCCCCTGCTCAACAGGGACCCCTTACTTGGAGAACACATCCACATTAGGTTATACCATTTCATTTAAAAGAGTTTAAGTCCTGTAAACATGTAATGTACACGTTGCACATGTATGTAATGACACACTATGCAGATTTATCAAGAGAGCTTAAAAGAAATCTTGAAGAAAATTCAAGTGAAAATCACTTCTTGAAAGGTTTTTCTATTTAAAAGTTTCCTGATATTTTGTCGGGTAGTGAGGGATGTGGTCAAAATGTCCTCTCACACTTTAATGATTCAGTACTAACTTGAAAGAAATGAATTCACTGTGTAAGACGTACAAAAAAAGATTATATTTGGTTATAGTTTTAATATACAATTTAGATGGAGGTAATAAATGAGATATTAATACATATGAATATATTACTAATGGCAATTTTTTTTACATCTGAGGAAGCATTTTGAGATCATTTTTAATGGTAATTTTCTATACTTTTATTTTTATAAAGGTTGAGATGCATGTAGATTTTTTACATAACCAAAGGAACACTAATATTTGCATTCGCATGGCATGTAGGGAGCGCTTGGCCCGACAGTGTCTTGGTGTACGTAAGCTTTGTAAAAGAGGCCTGTAACATGAAATCTGAATTGGAAAGACAATTGAGGCAAAGTGCATCGATACTTGACCATTTTAACTAAAGTTCCCTCTGGTTTGCCTCTTAAGGTTTTTTTTATTTTCCTTTGGCTTTAATGCATTCATTTTGAAACCAAGACTAAAGGCGACCTCCTTTACGGTTCAACTTTCCAACATGCCACTGAATTCTCATCTCAAAAAGAGACTAATACAACCGTTACCTCTCAGCGTTGCTAAGAAGACAACAGGAAAGCAATTCTGCACAAACGCTGTCAGATCATGTGACAAAGGAAAAATTATTTATCTTACATCTTCTCTGTTACGACAGACTGGAAAACCAACACATGCATGTCTCGTCTTGTTTTCCTGGAGACATTTCTGTCTTTTACTGGTGTTGATCTCAAATTTAAGCTCCCTTTTTGAGAAATGTGCTCTCCAGATATGTATTCAAGTTTATCCCTTTTTTTGACTGCCAATATAAAACACTACAGCATGATGTTACTCTTTACCAAGATGAACTTTATTTTGTCATCTTTCCCCCTTAAAATTCGTTGTTTTGTGTATTTAATTACTTGTATTAAGATACTTGTACATGTATTACATGTATCGTTTTGTGATCAGAAATGACAAATCCCTGCAGTTAATCTCTCGGTATTCATCATTTCACTGTTGCTCTGTGAATATGTTAGCCTGGTCTGTATAAAGCACTCTTTACATTTTCCACAAAAGGTTTCTTGTTGTGAATGGTGCTAAATATCATTTTGGACGTATTTTTGGAGTACGCCATGATGCGATTGGTGCATATCAGGGCCTTTGAATTTTTCCATATACAGCACAAGGATTTTGATTTGGTGTTATGGTGGAAGTTAGCACAGAATCAATAATCCTTCCCCCTCTGCTATATATATATAAATAATATATATATATACACAGTCTGTATATAAAAAAAACTCCATGCTGTTCACTTAAATAAATTCTGACACAGAAGACCAGCTTCTTAAAGGTGCATGATCAATGTTTCCTTATGTTATGAAATCATAACGTTTTCTCTTATTTTGAAATGTATGTAAAACAACCCCCCCCTCAATTATCCTAACGAATGGCCAGGTGTTGGAAATGTTATCAACAGTTGATTGGAGAGACTGCAGTGTGTAGAAGAGTGGTGGATGGTTTGTGACCAGTTGCTGCACCAGGCGTTAATGTCTCTAGTTTACTGTTTCCTCCTTGAAAAGGCAGATGTGATGTTATTATTCCCCTATGTTCTCTGTTTCTACATATTTTCTTCAG
>CAAKHC010001674.1:48547-85401 GCA_901007825.1 Macroramphosus scolopax | reverse complement strand
TAACCATCACAAATGTGAAGATTTTTATCACTGCCAACTGAATATCTTTGGGTTTTGGACTGCGAAAAACATAATATACATGACATATGAAAAACAGTAGATTAACAAATAATGAACATTAGTGGCTGTCAACATTATTAAAGTGATAGTGAAGTTCAAAATTATCTTGATTTGGCTGTATAACTATTAAAACCATATGGTCTGTCCTTATACTGTATATGCAAATATTGTGCATTCATAAAAATAATCCCTTTAAATTGAACAAGATGACGCCACAATCTATAATGCAGACTTTCCTTTGTAGGAATTATTAGAATTTCATTAAGTGGCAAATGCAGGTTGGCTCAAGATAAGACTGGACTTGTCTATTTGAGGTCAGGCTAGGCCTGTGCTTGAACTGGATTCATGTTCCACACCTTAAATCATCTGAGCAGGAGCAGCCTTAAAACAACAGCAACCTTGATGCTTTAATGTCAGTGTCGATGGCAAGTGAGTGCAATCCTTGCATTATTCCTTCTCCAAATAAAACAGGGACACGAATTGTGCTCAGCTGGGACATCAGACACAAACCCATGTTGTCTACAACAAGATCAGATACTTCAAACAATTCTACTGTATTAATATAATGATGTGGAAGAATGCAGCAGGTATTCCTGTGAGCTCTCCATCAATACGGTCACATGCAAAAAAAAATAAACAGATAGATTCAGGGGAAAACAAGATCAAACAACCTAATTGGTCCATTGAAAGGGAGATTTACGCTGGGTGGAACCTAAGACGAAAGAACCACTGTGAAAGTTGTGCTGAGGACTGAGGCCTTGAAGAGGGAAGCTCGGCAGCAGTAAAGAAGTGGATGGTACCAAACACACAAACATAGGATCGCCTGGGCCGAGGAGCCTGAGGCCAAGAGAAACAGGCCCATGTGGAGTGGGAGGCCTGCCCACATAGGCACAGCCAATTATTACCTCTCACCATCATACAATGGCCTCTAGGAGAAGGTGTTTGGGAGAGAAGCCGCAAGCGAGGACACAGTTCGCCTGCATGTGAAACCTGAGTACACAGTACTGATCTAAGCCAAATGGCTCATTGCGGTGTGAGCTGTGAAACTGTTAGCAAAGACCTTTCCCTTGGACAGCAAGGTGGCTCAGTGGTTAGCACTGGGTTTGAATCCTGACTTTCCCTTTGTGCTTAGAGTTAACATCTTCTCCCAGGGAGCACAGATTTCCTCCTCCTATCTACATACATGTATGCTAGGACTCTATATTCCTATCAGGGCCCCTGACTAAAGCATTTCTAGAAAGAATTGAGTTTGTCCCAAGGCACTGCGCTGGGGATGCCCACTGCTCCACAAAGGATGGGTCATTGTATTCTGTACACTGACCATAAAGACTATCTCCTCCTACAGCACAAACTGCACAGGACTACTACTGGCCTGTCATATCAGACACCCCTCAACTTATGTCATAGTTCAGAACAAATGGAGACTAGAGGGCCTTGTTACTTAATTTAAACCCTGTACAGCTCTTTGGCATTCAGCACCGTGTTATCTGGCCAGTAGCCCCATGTGGTATTTCACTTCTCCCTTCAGTGAATTATAGTGAGATAATAGAGATCACGTTATGATCTTGAATTTGGTTTTTAAAAACATTCACAAATCCAACTCTACCCGGTGTTTATGCATCTCATTATCTATATTTACTGGGGAGAAAAAATCTGAGAAAATGAGCAAGAGGATGAAGAAAAGAAGCAAATGAATGGTTGAGTTGGCTCTGAAAGAAGCAAGGCACAGACCCTGACCCACTGTTGTCTTTCAACGTACATGTGTAATGGTATTGAGGGATGTTGAGCACACTGGTGCATGCCAATCAAAGACCTATTGACATGAGCACATTCATACGAGGATCTCTCTGCAAACACAAGAGTCGCTGATTAGTCTGCCAAGCTGCAGAATCTTTGGACTCTCCATCAAGCACTCGGTCACTGGCTGTTGTGATGTTTTGAGCGAGCTGTTAAGGTTTTATCTCAGCCACCTCTCATTTTGTCACTAAAGAATAAGCTGGTAGTGCAAAAAATTATATTTCTTACTATCTGCTGAACTTCTACTTGTGATTTACAGACAAAAAACAGGAGAGAAGCACTGATTACAGGTCGCATACAGTGAATATAAAACAAAGAATTTAGTGCTTGACAGAATGTTTTAGAAAGTATTCATTGCATTCAGTAGTGCCGAAACAAGAAGTTAATAAATGATTAACTACACAAATTTTCTTGTATCAAAAAATGTGTTGCTGTTTTTAAGGATGAATTAATGTAATCTGATAGAAACAAAACGTGTAGACCTGCTGCAGCCTCCCTGAGCCACACACATGAGTTGAGTCTGCAATAGCAGATCCGTTTTGTTGCTAATTGTCAAAGAAAAAGAGTAAAACAAAAACGGAGTATGAGGATGCATCCTGTCATTATTTTTGTTGTTGTGAGTCCAGTTGAAGTTGAAATGATAGACGTATTTAATGACCTCAAATCTCTAAAAGCCAGTGAACATTTAACTGACTGGTTGTGTCACTTACCTAGTCTTCACGTCTACAGATGTGACAGAACCAGTAAAATAAATGACAACAATTATCGTTGTACGGACCAATGAGCCATGCTTTCACATCTCTGCCATCTCAAAAATCAACGAGGAAATCTGTAGCTTCATTTCATAGACTTGTCTGAACAAGTCCGACACATGAAGTCAAATAGAAAGAGGAACTTGCTTTCGCACTGCAGGAAATGACACATCCTACAGCTTTAACTGAGTCTGCTGGAACCTTAACATAAAAACAAAATCAAAACTAAACTATGATACAGTGTGTGTACAGCAGCGGTTGATGTAAATTTTATAAATTTCCCAAGACTTTGAAACTCAGGACATAGTCTAGCTCAAATAACATCTTTCTTTTTGTTCTGCTTTCTCAAACACATTTAGTGAACCAAAACAATATTCAGTATTTTGCCACACAAAGAATATTTGCAGAAACAGATCTAATCACCACTTTTGATGAGTACACAGTGAGGTAGGACGAATAAGACAGACACCTCAAATATACACACAGCATATACACTGCTTCATCTCTATTGCTTGCAAACAAACAACAAGGCTGCACACAGCAGCACTTTTGATAAGGAGATACACTCCTTTTTGTCCACCCACAAGAAAAAAAACACCCGCATGAAAAGAAAAAAAAGCTGGTAACAAGCCTGTGTGGGTGGATATATAGAGCAAAAGCATAATCATGTATTCGTCTGTGTATGCTATTACAAAGCATATTTTCGCTTCCCCGGTACAAAGATGCAAACAGCCTGATAGATAGAGCACAAGCCCATAAAGCCTTTGTGCACAAACCTTACAGCACAAGCTCGAGGGGGACAAAGACAAGAGGACGGTGTTGGCATTAGAGCATTTCTGTATTCAAATCACAAGATGAATTCAAACATGTGGCCTGGCTGCAAAAGATTAAAATAACAACTCACAGAGGGGCTGTTGCAGAAAAATATTTGACATTCAAAAACAAACACTGGAGAGGTCATTTGTTTATTGATCAGAGCAGAGTGTGAGGCAGAAATGAAATGAGAAAAGGGGACTGACGTCACTGAGGGGAGGAAAGGTAAATGTAGACAAAGACGGGCTTTGATAACCGCTGACATACAGCATTACTGTAGGTACAGGAATATGAGGAAATGTGCAGGACTATGATGACACACAAAGAAGTGGAAAAATGATGCCAGCACTCTTCCAAGGGTAAATGTGTCAGCTTGAGATGAGACGTGCAAGTGCGCATGGAGTGTCTGTCTGTTTGTGTGTGTGCTGGTGGGAGGGCTGCAGGAGGGGGCTGCTGCAGATACAAGAGAAGGACATTCAATCTGCATTCCGATTGAGCCTGTAGGGGGTCCTTCCTAATCATGAGCCGATGTCCTGGCGGCATTAACCCCCCTCCCCTCATCACCGGAAACACAAGCAGCCGGGGGCCGGTTTTGGCTCTGCAACCTGAACTAAGGGAGTAGCACAAAACAAACCAGCTGCAGCCCAAAGAGGTTTGGAGAGGGGAGGGGAGGGGAGGTGGGTAAGACAGCACATACAACACAACTAAGACAAACAAAACACTGTGCTGCAGGATGAAAAAAAAGACAGAAAGGCAAGCCCACATACACCAGATGAGTGATTGAACCTGTCAGAAAACATGGCATGCAGGTACAGCAAGAGGGGTAGAGGGGTGCAGTTGCAAATGACTTTCACTTTTAAAATAGTCATTCATTACTCTTCTCAGTCACAAACAAGCCAGGTGCAGTCACGTTTTCATACCAAATAGAGGTGCTTCAATTTGTTGGTGTCAAGTATTTGTCTGCAGTACTCGATCACACATTATTTGCCTTTCTCTCGATATACTAAATGTCTGTCCCTAGTTTCAGTCAATGATGTCATGAAATGTCCAAGGAAGTGTAAAGGCAGCTACATGACAATGGAGATGAGGAGCAAGTGGCAGCTGTATGGTATTGAAAAATAACAACTTAAGAGTTAAGTAAAAACAACAAATGGTAGTGTTTGGTCTTTGTTGATCACATTCCTCCCTGTTTTGCTCCATTTCAGGACTCTAATCTGCAGCAAAAATGTCTTTTCGGGCTTCACTTGAGGCAGCGCCCCCTTTCTGTTGCAAAATGAAAAGCAGCCGGAGAGGAGAAAAACAACTTTGATTGGCAGTCCACTTCAGCCAGCAAAAACAGCACAATAAAATTCGCCGACACTGAGCAGGACAGCGAGCAGGAAAAACCATCCCCCCTTTCGTCATATCTTATACGTTGTATCCTTTCTGCCCGTTTTCATTATTCGTTATTTTTGTTTAATAATGGCACTGCATTACTGCACAGCTACCTAACTGACAAGACACTTTTCTCCCAAATCCTCACATGACGTCACCCTCACCTACAGACTTCGCTCTCAACAGTAACTGCATTTCAGTGTTAGAATTTGACGAGAATTGGCGACAAGTTCCAATATAGCCACATATTAAACGTAAATGCTTAAATCTCCTAAACTGATTCAAACAAAAGCACCGTCTTGGTTTCATTGTTAGTGTCATGGTCCTATTCAGCTCAAAAAACACTCAGAAAAGACATAACTGTGTTTCAGTCAAGACTTGACACTAACGGTCATTTAACTTCGCAACGTTAGTTGGAAAAAAATAAACTGACGTAATGCTGCCAGTTTAACGTGACTTGGATGAAAACTGGAATATGTTTTTCAATATTAAGAAAGTGGCAGTTTTAGGACTTGAGCACAATCATTATAAAATGTTTTAGTTTAGTCAAGTGAGGTTTAACAATAGCCCGTTAGCTTCGATAGCTTCTTAGATCTGAACTTGTACTTGCTCGCTAGCTGCAGCCGTTTTCATGTTACATGATAACTTATTAAGTTAAGGGTTTAAAAACCTATAACACCTTAACACATCGCCTGTGTGCTACTTAAACTAACTACGGATGTGTGCTTTTACAAATATAAATACAAGAGCCGCTTTAGGGAGATATTTTCTTTGACATAAAACAATGCCTTCGGCAAATGAATGAACGATTCTGGCTATCCTGTTAGCCGCTACCGTTAATTGTATTAAAACTAACTTCGCTAGCTCAACAGCTTCGTGTAAGGTCAGCTTTAACCTACCTGTTTCTGGACTCGCTGGCACTGAGTTCTTAGGGGGTAGTCCATTTTACTCGTACAGATGATCATTTTCCAAACAGTGTGCTATTGCATTGATGCGGCTCTGTCTTTTCTTGGTGGTTTCCAGGCTAGCTAACAAAGGCAGAAGCCCAGCCGCTGCAGTCCGCCGCTGTGTAGCTGAAGGCTGGACTGAGAGAAGAGAAAACCTTCCCAGAGCAGAGCTGACAGCTCCAGTAACAGTGCGCCCAATCAAAGCACAGGAGGAGGGGCCGTACCGGCTGACAGGGGCCCAATGCTAATGAACATCTGCAAACAACAGCAACAGAGCATGACACGCAGGTCCCGGCTACCAACCTTACATCAAACCCTGGGGCTGGACTTTTTTTTATAAGGAAGTAGCAGCTTAAGTAGAAGACAAATTTGAGTCGTGTCCACCCCTGTATATAAGTTCCAATAAACACTTGAATTAGGAAAAGTGATCAAGCACCCTTTATATTCTGGACAGCAAGAACATTTTACTTTTAGATTTTATTTGTGAGACAAATATGTATGCGTTCTAGATTACAGATTAATCATAGCACACATTGATGATTTTCACCCAATGCAACCCTTCATTTTTTTTTCACGTGTTCTAGGGTTAACTGGTTGGCCGCTTCATTCTTTTAGAATGTTGATGTCTGTGCTCAGGAGGCAGATTAACAAATAACAGTTGCATTGTGCACTAAGATTCTCCAAATTTTCATTCTCGCTCAGAATCCAGCGTATGCTGTTTTCTGCAGACAAAGTTTAGTTTTAAACTTTAGTTTTAAGTTTTAGTTGATGTAGTCGATACATTTTTTGATATAAAATAAGCAAACAGAAAGAATTCTGACAATAACATTAGTGTTAAATAACTGTTTTATCATTTAAGTTCAGTAGTATGTGTGTGTGTATTATTACTAAATTGCTGTATGTTATCTGATGCAAAAAACAGCAACATGGCATCGGATTTATTTATCGGCCATCTGCCCCAAACATCCCAAATGCAAAGATGCTTGTATAATGATCCAAACCAAACACACAGCAATCTCTGACTGCTGCATTGACCGTACTAGGTTTGGATAAAGCGCCTGTTTGATTGACCCAGTTGTTTCTATTTGTTGTTGTTGTTACTCTTTGTAATGAATAGGAGGATTTTTCTTCATCAAAAATCTTGGAGCTGAGCTGGTTCAGGTCAACCTGGTTGACCGTCTGTTAACAGACAGTATGAGTCACGACACTGCACTTGGAATGCAAAACAAAGCGCACTTTATCAACTTACTATCACCTAACTTATACCTGCAATTTGCTAGAACTAAGCTTGAGTGTTAATTGTGATGTTAATTATGCTGGTGTAAATTTCTAATATTTAATTGCTATTAATGTTAACAAGATGAAAGAATTAGATGAAGTGGGATTCTTGTCCATTTTCTCAACAGAAACTGGTTTCTAGTAGTAAAAATGAAAACAATATAGGTACAAGAACACACTAATGATATAGAAATGTTACTACAAAAAATTTTTTCACAGTGTTACAAGCCCTTGTAGAGTTGTTAAAAAAAATTGAGTTAGATATAATTTCACTCCATCCGGACATGGCTTGCTGTTTTGTCAAATTAACCTTCTGATTTTCAGTTGCATAACCACATATATACTGGTGTATAAAGGGAATACAGTTTGTGATGTAAAACCAGATTTTGCGTTACCCAAAATTGCCCTGAGACTTTCTGCAGTCGAACAGAGAACTAATACAAATATGTATTGTAATCCACAGTTTTAATTGTATGAAAACATTCAGTTAAGAACGATTGAGGAACTTCCACTCATAGCCCTGAACCACCGAACTCTATTAGAGGTTTTGAATGAAGGTAAAGCTGACAGAGGCTTTATTAAAGAAGAACAAGGACCCTAGTGTTCATCTCTATTAGATTACCTTACAGTTCGCAAAAACATCATGTGAATCCTACTGAAGCAGCAGGGAGAACTAGTCTAAACCAGACATTTACACATCAGTTCAACTGAATCAAAGAAAACACCAACTGCTGTGACTAGAATATCTGGCATGACGAGTTTTTAAAATGTGTGTCTGGGAAACTGATCATGAAAACAGCCAAGGAATTAACACGTTATTTTGTGTGCTGAGGAAATTTGTCTGGACACAACCCACGTCTTTAAAAAGAAGGCAGGAATGCACACTTAAATGGCATTTATAAAGTGTCCTCAAGTGTCAGTTTCAAAGGAACCATTTTTGTCACTGAGCTAAAGTTATTATAACAAATGTTTAGCATTTAATGTTTTTCCTCTTAGACAAAGTATCTGCATTTGAAGAAAAGGAACAGACAGTTATTCATCAATAATTCATAATCAACACTTACAGTTAAATAAGAACTGTCTGTTACAGCGCAGGGCCCACAGTAAAACCGTAGGCAATACATACAGACAACACATTAACAAAACATTTACAGCAATGGTAAATTACTTAGAAATTTGCAGGGTGTGCACGATTGGTCCGACCATTTCCATGTACATTGTTGAGGGTTGTCAAGCGATTGCAGAGGAATATCAATTTTCAGGGGTGGTGTAACGACAGTGGTTTTTCGTGTTCGCTGAAGTGAAGCAACACGGTGTTTGTTCCACGTCAAAGTGCAGCTCTGCTTTTATTTATTATTCAACTGAAACCTGAAACCACCAGTTGAAGGTTTTTCCTTCCACGTGTTTAAAATCATTTTAAAACCAAAATTAAATGGAGATAAATACTTCACAACATATATGGTGATTTAAAGCTATTTCTTTATTATTAAGATACAGACTGTGTATAAAAAACAGTTTTGTTTATGGATGTGTACCGTACAATCACGTTGGCTGAATGCCAAGAGCTTTGTCCAGAAAGTTTGCAAAATTCTTAGGCTGTCCAGGCAAGTAAGGCTGAAGAACAGAGAGATCCATGGTCTTCAGTGTTTCTATGAGGGAGCTGAAAGATTTTGACAAAAGAAGCAGGACTCTTGCTTTTGTTGCCAATCTCATTATTTATACATACATATATATATAGTACATATAATGTGGTGACACATACCTGCATGTGCAGTACAGCAAGTGGGAGTCCATGTGCAGCTGTCTGGCCAGCTCCAGCTGGTGGTTGTCCATCAGCTTGTCGTTCACCACAACCAGCAGAGGTTTGCCTGCACCGAGGGCCTCCAGGCAACTTCCTGCGCCTGAGAGGGAAAAATTTCCAGATCCAGTCAGTAGACTGGCAGTGTACGGTTTGTAATTGATGCTTTTTGAAATATCTTTTGGTCCAGTGCATTCATGTGCTGAAAACAAAAAACAAGATGTCCTGACAATGTAAAAATAATGGAAAAGGCAAATACATATAAGAACAACATAGTGCATATTATGGCAACATGGTTACCGTACTAAATGTTCATTATTTAATTTTTATTTATTTGTAAACTTAAGATTATGGTTATAATATGGCACTCTCCTGCTCCAAGCATTGACCCTGAATAGTCAGAGGAAAGTATGACACTCCACTCTTGCCTCATATCTGCTGCTGGGGGAGAGAGTAAAAGTTGAGTAGGGGGGTAAAATAACTCACTGAGGCATAGTGGTGGGTAGATGAAGATACCACATGGTGCGTGAGTATGTATAGTAAGTGCACATACTGTGACCGCAGAGCAGGTAGGGACAGTCTTTACACACTGTTGCTGTCTGAAAATGTTTTATAAGTTAGAGGGGAGCCTAAGCAAACTACAACCGTTATTTTCCATACGCTGTCATGTATGAAAAGACCAAAATTCCAATCTAAACAGACTGCTCGATTACTTTTGACTAGGGAGACACCAATTTATTGGGCAATCATCGGTATCGGTTGACATTCGTCTTCTTGACTGCCATCGGGCTGTAACCAAATACGATGAAATCCATCATAGCCCATGTTTATTTGTCTACACAGGCAATTACTGGATACGACTCTGGTTACGCTCAGGAGGTTATACAGAATGTTTCATACATTCGTATGAGTATATTTGTGCTCAGTGAAAGATAGTATGGTGAAGGCCAAAAGACTCTAAACACCTCAGGTATTATTAGAGGTAAGGGAGAACAAAAAACAACAAAAACACTGGAATCAGCTATGGGCCAAATTGTTATTTGAAACATCAGTGGTGCATCTCTACAATTAATGAATAATTTAAACAGTATTTGTAGATAGATTCAAGCTTTTTTATCCATAAAACAGGTGATAACTATAAGCAGTTTCCACTGTATCTGGTTGAATGCAAGCAGTATCTGCTACAAGCCCACTAGTGCCTTCATGTTGTGTCTGTCTGATGAGACTTTGCTGCATTATTCAGTTTTCTGTTGAATGTTTGCACATCACTAACATTGTCTTTGCTTTTGCTTCAAATTCTGTGTCCTGATTGTTTTCTGAATAAGGAATAGACATAAATGTATAGCCACTATTCACCTGGAAGACACAGAGTGTATTGTGTTAAGAGGAGAAATTAACCAGGCTCTCAAGCTTGATATTTTACTCGCCTGCATGACTGATGATGAGGTCAGCCCGCTTGATGTCCTCTGCTATAGAGTCTTTGAATCGATAAGCTTCCAGATTGATGTGTGGACAGCTCTCAGGATCTGGAAGAAGGGACCCATTTCCCACCTGAAGAACCAAACGCTCGTACCCACGACCTTTTAAAATCTGTTGGGAGAAAACTAGTCATTTTCACTATTCTCACATAGACAGACAACACAACAACAGAGCATTATGCCAATTTCACTTATGTATACAATTCTTACTGTACTATTTGAACCTATGACAGTTTCCCCATTCAACGTTCTCTATATAGATGTGTGGTCATTATAACTCAGGCTGTCTGATATAATATTTTGCGTCAGCATGTTTCAGGCTTTAATTGAAACTCAAATAAATAAAGCCTCGCTGTTAGTAGTGTAGTATAGCACAGTGTAGCATAGCCTAGCATAGCCTAGTGGTCCAAGATGCGTCTTTTGAATTGGGATTTTGGAAGACAACAAATATTAAAGCAAAATATTGCCAAAGAATCTTTTAATATATTTGTTTCAGAGATTATTTGTTTTTAACTGTATTGGGTTTTTTTCGACCGTGAGTAGCTCCTCCTTTCTTATGTGCACTACGTTAACGGAACACAACATTGTAGTAACAAATAATAAAACAGGTTAACTAAATGTTTCAGTCGCTGCTAACAAGACAATCAAGGGCCAACTTCCCTTCATTTTTTCCACATGAATAAAGCGTTATATCATAAGAATACATATTAATAGAGGATGCAATGGTATTCAAATATTCTACTAGGTTGACGTTTTTCAAAAAGTTATCCCAACACTTAGGGTAAGGTAGTCGGGCTGTTTGTTTTAACTCACCTGAACAGCTTCCGAGAACGTGATGCTTTCAATGAGCTCGTCAAACCTCGTGGTGCCCACAGTTACAAACACAGTCTTCATCACTGCTTACAGAAATGGTTCACTTGTTTTTATACGTTTAAGGTAGTTTAACAAATCCTCACACTGTTCATCTTCATACTGTAGCGACCATCTGACAGCCGCTTCCGTTTCATTAGAATGACGTCACAACATAAAACCACACCGTGCTGCTGCCTAGAGGTCTGGAGATGTACTACAGCAACTTGCTGCACGTGACAAATGCAAGAAATGCATTTGAAAAGCACAAACCAACATTATTGCACTCACATCTATTAACAAGCACATGAAGCCTATTTGAGGGAGCCTTTTCTGTTAGACATGATGAGGAACATCCCAGATGTCAACAACAAATGCTCGTTTGTTGCATTGGATTTTAAGGCAAGATAGCGTTTACACTGCCCAGGGGTAAATATGTGATTGAGATTACAAATGAAAATGTATTGTAATCACCAGGAACGTTCTGCAACAGGAGAGTATCTAGGATTTTACTATTGCTAATTGAGAAACAGGACTGTAGCCAGAAAACTTTAAAAACAATTTCCAAAGTACTTTTCCAGAGCACAAGCTGGCACTGTCACATCATGCTGGCTCATTGGGGAATGTTTCGGATTTCTCCGTAAATTTATACAGATCCTGATATTTACCAGTGGTCCTCAAACTTTAGCAAACCAAGGACTCCCAACACAGGTAATATGATTTAGTCCCAGGGTCCACAATCTGTTAGTGTTTGCTATTAATGTTTTATTACAGAAAGTGTACGAACCCCATGACCAAAAGTAATTGCCACTGTGTATGTATTAATGGAAAAACATAAATGATTCCCCTTTTTACTGGGGACTTCTTGAAACCCCCTCAAGGACCCAACTCTGAGAACATCTTGTTGGGCTCTGTGCTTTACATGAAATGTGCCCAAAAAAAACAAAGAGACATAATAAAATCGAGGTCAGCAGAACTGCATGTATGTGAATAAAAACTTTAACATTGTGCCAAGATGAAAGCAGAAAGGCCAGTATGTTTATTACAGAATGATGTAGTTTGTTGGTCTTAATGAGAAGAAAGAAGCAAGAGACCAGGGTGCAACAGAAATTATTTAAGGCTCTGTTAAATTCTCATCTTAAAAAACAAAATATACCATTTAACCTGAAAAGTCACAAAAAGAAAAAGAAACTAGTAAAAAATGAAATGTTTAAAACTGGCTACCCATGTCATTAGTTTTTAATAAATATGTTACTATAAAAAAAAGAATGCAATGTTAAATCTGCTTAATTGTGCCATAACTTCTATCAAACCACATTGCGGCGGGAGTTATATGAAGATAACAATCAGCATCTCCTGGATTTAAAGCAACACGCATCATGTAGTCAAACACAAATATGCACTGTGAGCTTCCTTTGGTCTTTCCAAAATGTTTCTCCCACTGAGACACCGGGAGAAAAGTCAAACTGGAAGACCTGCGTCCACATGATTCATGCCTTGTGCAGCGCAGCGATAATGTTTCTGATGTTTGAATTCAGGCTAAAAACAGAAAATGGCTTTCTTATCACTTCAAATTGATTTAGTAAAACATTTTTAATTTTGAGCATGCAGATTTTAAGATTTTTACCTCCTGCAGGTTACTGCTTTAAAAAAAAAAAAAAATAGAAATCTATACAGCAGGGCAACAGCGTTTGTTCCACACTGTCACACATCCTGTCTTAGTTTCCTGAAGTGAAAAAATGCTGTAGTTAATTTGGGTTGGATGTAGAACTCCTGACAAGATTTTCAAAATAAATTAAGCAGTAAACCTGGACAGCAACATAGTAGTTACTTATGAGCTCCTCAAGTATGCATGCCTAAAAGTAAAAATGTTTCAATAATATGAAATACTTTTCAAATTCCAAACTTGAGACATAATACAAGTAATAATTAAGTATATAATAGTGATTAAAGCAGCTTTAAAAAGAAGCCGCAACCTCACAAACACTCTTGCTTATTACTTCAGGGATACATCCGACTAAAAGGAGAAAAAAAGGAGACTGAACTTCACAGATGGCCCTCTGAGCTCACTCAATGTCAGTCTGTCGTCTACAGCTCCATCCCAGGACATCACAAAGGCCGTTAAGGTTGCAGCAGAAACTTCTAACAGTTATGATATCAAAAATAGGGGCCGAAATCTTTCCTGTCAGATGCTCTGTGATTGACAGTCAGAAACCACCTTCAACAGAAACTTTTACAGGTGCGGCGAGTTTTGGCAGGAAGGTCACAAGTCTGTTGCCCCCTGCTTCATCAAAATGCTTGTTGTGATCCAGACAAACGCTGCATCTATAAAAAACAGAAACACAGAACAGGTTATTAATACAGAGAGGGCTAATCGGTAAACCTTGTGTGCATCTGCGTCTGCAGTTATTAAATCTGGCAACATCTCTCTGACAATCTGAAGCGAACTTCCTGTTTTGGAACATAATTTCTTTTTCAGGATGTTACATTTTCCTCTTTCTACAGCTCAGCTCAAAGGACAGTCTGCCTCATTAGTCTCTTCAGGGTCTTTATCCTCTGGCCCCTAAGCTGCTCAGACAGTTGTATTCTTCATGCCACATACTTTCTGCGATCTTATGATAACACGTTAAAGCAACGGTTTGCGCGGAGCAGCACCACCCACTCGTCCTTCACACTTCCAACAAAATCTCTCCTCTTCCTCACACTGCACTGAAACACTACACAGCCATCCATGTGTCATATTTCTCCTCAGCTTGTGAAACATTTTTACACAGGCACCGCAGGGAAATTACATTGCATTTTGTAAAAATAAGTGAGGGGGCAACTGTGCTCTGCGTGTGGGCTTTTTGGAATAAATGTAACCATGCAAAGGAGAATGGGAATGGCAGCATCCGTACCTATTCTTCACTGTACCACACATGCCGTGCAGCACTGCTCCTGCTTTTCCGGCAGCGTGGAATAATTCATCTGTCGCACTATTTCAGCAAACAGCTCATCCACCATGGTCTTGCTCTTAGCAGAGGTTTCAATGAAAGGGCAGCCCCACTCTTGAGCCAGAGCTCGACCATCTGACCCTGCAACCTCACGCTCAGATTCCAGGTCGACTTTGTTTCCCACCAGGATCAATGGCACCTTTTCGAAGCGCTTGACTCGCACTATTTGGTCTCGCATTGGTCTGATGTCCTGAGAGATGAGAGGAAAGGGGAAAGAAACATGAGTGTGTTACTTTTGTCTTAAAAAATATAGGCCATTTATATTATTTCAAAATTCCATGATACAGTATTTCTAAGCAGGTTTTCAATATGTAGTATGTTCCCACTATAATCTGAGGAATTTAAGTACATTCAACAAAATCATATATCAACCCTTCGGAAAGTGCTGCTGATGACAACCCCTTCCCTGCAACGCAATAACAAAAAAAAGAAAACTCAAAGTGATGGTGCTGGTGGAACAACTCCAACTAGTATTTTTTGAAAGCATAATATTAATGCTGAACTTTTTGTTTTACTCTCGGTTTGACGTACTTGATAACGTCCCTTCAGTTAAAACGCAGTAACTTCCTTGACCCTTTCCTACACTGTCTTATATTTCTCTACATATTTCATAGATCTCTTACACACAATTAAAAAATAGATAATATAATATCTAGTAAAATCTAGGTAAAACACTTTGAGTACAGATTCAGAGTACTCAAAATCTCTATATTTTAGTTGTAAATCATGGTATTAGTCTGACATTAGTCTATAGTTATCATATGAATTTGGCATTTGGAGTTCATTACTGACCACAGTTTGGGCAAATTGAAAACATCTGCTCCTAAGGAGGCAAAGATGTGTGTTTCTCTTCCTGATGATACTTGAACATGAGCAGTTTCTGGTTACTTTTAATGATACCATATGTTGATGTTTCTGTACTACATTTTTAAATGGCTATAAACTTAGTTCAAACTCAACACTTAATTTCGTAGCAAATAATATTAATAAACCGTGCCTGATTGACTGCTCTGGCATTTTGGGCATAGTTTCTTTTGCAGAAAGAAAGATATTGAGGCGAATAATATATCATTGTTTTCAATACATCAGGAACGGTTCAATCCCCTTGATTTATGTGACGCGAATGTACTATGAGAACACTACGTTTTGCATCAACCTTATGAAAGGAGTCACAAGATGTTCGCATGCATGGCTCCGAAGTATCAGTGCTCTGCTGCACACCTCTAAACATTATCAACACTGATTTATTACACGAGTGTCTGCTTTAAATGATCACGGGGTGAAATGACTTGAAGGTAACTTGCCTGGAATGACTGCTGGTTGACTAGGCTGTAGACCAGGATGAACCCCTGTCCGTTCTTGATGTACAGGTCTCTCATGGAGGCGAACTGTTCCGTCCCCGCCGTGTCGAGGATTTCCAACACGGAGGGCGACGAGTCCACCTCGATCTCCTTTCGGTAAAAATCCTCGATGGTCGGGTCGTACTTCTCGATAAATGTTCCAGTGACAAACTGGACAGTCAGTGCGGACTTACCGACGCCGCCGCTGCCCAGCACGACAACTTTGTATTCTTTCATTGAGGCGATAAATGTTGGCTAAATTAGCAGCTAACGACTTAGCTACGCTGCTATACTCGCTCCAGAAACATTTATCATACCCTTTAAAACAACTACAAGCAAACGGACAAATGTTAGGCGATACAAATTAACACCTATTCGTTCACAAATACCCGACTACGGAGCCCATACTTGTTTTTCTTGCGTTTCCCTAGAAGCAGGGGAAAAGTTGATGTCTGTTAACTCCGATGTTAGCTAGCGTTGAAGCTAGCTCGCTTGTGGCTAAATTCTCGCGGTCCCATGCTCGAGTTTCAAGCATCCGACCCGATTAACCACAATCACCGTTGGAAAACTTGCAGTCTTGCTAAAGACGCTGTACTACACATTACACTTCCCCAAACACAGCATGCCAATTCCTGCACATACACAAGCACCAGCGCACCGGTGTCGCAGAATCCAGTGCTAATTGTGTCCGTCCGGGCCTGGTTCTGGTTCCGGCCCGGTCTGGCACCTCGGCACGATGGACACAAGGCAGATTTTTAAATAGATATAATTCGATTGTCGGCTACAAAGTTACGGTTCCGTGTGTGTTTAACACGGCGCTGGGAAGGTTTTATTACAGACGGATTTTTTTTTCTTCCATCTGATTTCCTGAAGCTAACTGCCTGTTTTCCTCTAAATACAGACTTCCGGACCGTTGTTTTCAAAATAAAAGCATCTGCATTGCTGCAATGAGCATACATGAATACATCACGTCAACCCTTGACGGTATTGTCCAATCATTTCATTATACTGGAGGCTTGGATCTCCCACTATATAAAAAAAAACTGTACATAAGGTGGAAATGTAACTTATGTCGATTTTAGCAAAACTAGGGCTATTTCAATATGTGTGCCGCTGTAATGACATGATATTAGAAATATACAATATCATGAAGCAAGTGGAGTAAAACAAGTTTTAATATACCTCTCTGTAGGAATCGTACCATTTATGCAGAACGTCTTCACAGGTGCTGCAAACACGAGCCCAAATCACCAAATTAAATTTTGAAGTAAATGCAGAGATTAATCTCATTATCTGGATGATAATTTAAAATACACATTGTATGTCTGTGAAAATTCTCATCCAGGTCATTTTAATTGTAAGTTCATTAAGTAGGCGACTTCAGTCGTGTAGAAGCCTTTTGGATGAGAGGGTAAATATCTTAAAGAACCTCAAGCAAGACCATTTGCCCCCGTATAAAACTTAAGCACTAGGTGAACATTGTAGGTAAGAAGAAAGAATGTTCAAAATGTTTGGTTTCACTTAGCAGAATTAATGAATTAATTCTAATCTCACAGAATTTTCTCAAAGCAAAGTTGGCCAGTTGAAACATTCCAAAAAATTAAAAATTAAAAAAGTACAGCTGCTAAGTAATCAGGTAAGGTACAGATAGTACAGATACCCAAACATTATAATAATCATGTAATAAAGCATCTCTACTCAATGACTGCCCAGCAGTGGTAATAATAGGTATATCTTCAAAGGTGACACAAAAAGATAGATAGATGAAGGAAACACCACAAAAAGATCATAATTATGTGTTTTATTAAAGGTCAAACAGAAATTGCAGAACTCATCATAGGCACAGTAACTTACTATTAATAGCTACACACTGCAATATAAATTGGCAAGTAGCACGGCGGCACACACAAGCACCACAAGCAGAAAAGGAGTGAAACAATAGGTGAGACAAAAACAGCTTTCAAGTCGGTCCAAGAGTGTCAGAGAGTTTTTCATATGGCTTAGTCCTGAACAGTCTTTGGCCCTTGTCATCTTCCACAGGTTGCCATTCAGGTTGCGATCGTACACAATTTGATAACAGCCCCCCCCAAACAACAGGATTTGTAATAAAGGGTTCTTTTTTACTTACACTCCGTGCTGTTTTTCAGATACATTTTCAATTTAAATGTAGAACAGGAACAGAAAATGTAATTTTGCATTAAAAAGGCACACTAACAACTTGAATTGTTTTAAAAGAAACCAAAAATAATAAATACATTTTAGAGAAGAATCACAATCCATTAATTAAATATTAGGTTGTTGGTTATTGGAAAACCACAGTGTGTTCTGTCCACTGCGTACTTTATGTACTTTGAGACAGCAGTGATAATGGGAGCTGGTGAGTCATTGTACAGAAGCTTTGGTGACTTTTGGGTTCAGAACCAAGAGACAGCTCTCTGCTCGCAGATGCTTACAGTCAATATTCAACAGTCAGGGGGCTGTGAACCGGTAAAGCAGAATCACTCAATCAATCCACTACTAGGACCAGTGGCATGGAAACAAAATCGCTGGCTTTATGAGCAACTGAAGAGCATCACATGTCCAAATCTGCAGGATGTTGCTGCTGCAACAGGAACATTAAAACCAGGTTGTTTTTAATTTTGACTAAAATCCTGAGGAGAATTCAGATTTATTATTGTTTTGGATGATGACAACAAAGGAGAAAATAATAACCTATTTCACAAAAATCATAGAAATGAATTCATTCAACTTTTGACAAATCTCACACCCATGCACTTATATAGTCTGATTGGGTACACCTTTACGATCTAATGTAATCCAATACAAAATTCTCCCGTAACTTCTGCCTTTACAAAGATAGTAAAGCCTTGATTGAAACATAAGAGCCATATGAATTTAACTACATAGTTTTTATTCAGGTTGGCGTCTCCAGTGGTGTTTAACTGGACTGCATTATAGTGAGAGGTGTTTCTAATTCCAACCAATCTTCATATACATCATAGTGGCAGAATGTTAGAAACACCTTTTGATATAAATGCACTCCAGGCCAACACCACCACCTCAATAATAAAACATTAAGTAGAATTATTCCGACAGTGTCAACAAAAACTGGGAAATTAAAAGCTCGCATAAAATGTGAGAGATAAGAATGTGCTGTTTTATTGGAACGCATTACATTGTATAGGGGTACTTAATAAAGTGGCCAGTGAGCTCTGGGCTGCTTTTCCACAGACAGACAGCAAGTGGAGCTATACTGTGATTTATATTACTGGAGAGAAGAAGTGTATTCATGAGCTAAAGGCAAGGAAAGAACTATTTGTATAGATATACTTGACTTTTCTTTTAATCCATGTCTCTTATTTAATGTCAGACATTATTGAACCACAAATAGTTTCTGTAGATTAAAGGAAAACAAGCTTTTTTTTAGCAAATAATTTACAGCTTGGCAATGGCATACTTGGCAAAGAACAGGGCAATAGCTAACAAACAAACAGAAGGACTTGAAGCAACTGCTTTTTACTATACTAAAATATTGGACATAATCATATTTTTAACAATACATTGATTTGACTTTTTAATCAACTCTTTTATCTATATTTATTCAAAATAAATTTTGAGTATTTTGACATAGTTATGTACATAAGTGCAAACAAGGTGAACATCACACATTCGTATACACCCCGACAAGGATCGACATCACCCAGCACAGCTGGGCAGGAAGAGACTTCTGGACCGCGTTCTGAGCCAAAACGGAAACAGACTGACAACTCACACCTTCATGCAGAGAAGACTGAACAAGTGCTGTCAAGTCTGCGGGTGGAGTCGTGGCTAGTTTTACCCAAATCAGATGAAGAACTCAAATCTTGCATTCAGTCCAAAAGCCTCTTTAACTTCCTGATAGATTGGTGTTTGCTTTACAAGCCAAAATCCACTCTTATATTTTTCAAAAACACCATGTACAAGAACGGAAACAATTAAGGTCAACTAAACAAAACAAAATAAACACCTGATCTCCCCTAAGAAACTTTGGATATTACAAGGATTTAAGTTTTCCATACAAAATATTGAATCACGTTGCAATAACAAGACAAACTAATTAAACATTCCCTTTTTAAATAAGTAACTGTTGTATCTTATTTTAATTTATGTGAAACAAATTCACAATCAGGATAATAGAAAGGTAGCCATGTTGTAATTTTGTTGCCATAGCAACAGCAACTATTACTGTTAACAATGACTCCATCATTGTATACAAATTTTCATATTTAACCTATTTTTATTGTTGGTCTACACTAACTATTAACTATGTATAAATTACTTTTTATTTCCATGCTGTGTTTTTTTATGTCAAATGAAGAAGAGCTAAACTAACCATGAATACATATTATTTTATACACAGCTGTCACATCTTTATACAGTGAATGAGAAATAAGGCCCTTTGTTTGTGCCGGGGGAAACAGAAGTGTGATCAGGAATGAATTAACCGTCTACATGCTAAAGGATCTGGTCACTGGAAATAGTGATCGGAGCATTTGCATATTCCAGGCAGACACCGAGTGATAATTCATGCCTAAGTGGAAAAATACAGCGGAGCCTGTAGAAAATGAAACATAAGAGACAATGAAAAAGGGGAAAACAAATTTCTCAGGTGCCACGATGCAATTTCTCTTGAACACTCAGTTGTGTATCAATACAATTCTCAATGTACTTTAATCCAAACGCCCTCAAGAGGCACAATTTATTAATCAAGTATTCTGTTATTTCCGGCTGACAGCAATAAGTGAAGGCCATACTGATGTGAAGGGTGGGGGGGAGACAAAGGCTGGACCGGAGGGAGGGTGTTCTTGGCTGGACAAAGCTCGTCTTTCAATGCTGAACGGTTTAGACAAACTAAATTTGCCTGGGCATCTGAATTAACCATTTTATTCAGGAAGAGAGGAACATTTCTGCTTATATTCTTTAACGATTTGAAAAGTCACAGCCACTGCTCAAAACACTCGGAAACAGAAGTAAAGGAAACAAACATTTTTCAATTGAAAAGTACATTTTCTTTACAGATGCACTACAACAGGCACATAATGGCCCATGAACCGTTTGATCGGTAGAACTAAAAAAGTAGCTTATACTTAAATGAATACACTTATTTGCTTTCTTTTCAAGAGTTAGACGAGCAGGTTCATAGCGATCTGATTTCTCCATCAAATGAGAGCTTCTTTCTCTAATTTATGTAGGAATTCTTCCTTTATGTTACTGTGACACTAAAATAGCATCATTCATTTTTTTTTACGCATTAAATATATTCCAATAGCCCAGGTGCTGCTGACAAAATGTCTGTTACGCATGTTAGCTTAGCTTAGCGTAAAGTCTGGAAACAGCATGCAAATGTTTAAAAATATCTTTCCAGTTTCAGGGGAAGTTAGTGCTGACGAACAGTTTATCGGTTATCATTCATCAGTCAGCATAGCGGTTGCCTGGCAACCAGATGCAACAAAATTCTAGAAGATCACTAAATAGTTGCAGTAACTCCCCCTGAAGATGGAAATAATTTTCACATTACTGTACACCAATTAGATAATGTAGTTCATGTTAGAGGTGGTGGTGAGTTGTTCTTTCACTTCTGCCTCATATCAACCATCAAACCCTCATCCAGTTATCAGAGTTGTGGTTTTCCTGCCCAGCTAGCAGAGGCCAGCTGCCTCCTGTCTTTACGCTAAGATAATCATCATTGCCGTTTTCTTTACTGCAAGCACTGTTGAACACATTACAGTAAATTGTATCCTAAAAGGCTGTTGGAAACCAACATCTCTGGAAGATTCCTTCACTCGAAACGGCCTCATCAGGCATTTGTCAATACAGGCAGCAAGTAAATGATGCAGCAACCTCACGTAGTGAATACGGAGTGATTGAGGGCTCAGCCACGGACACATGAGTAGGTTTGCTCTCCTCGTTTAACTCTGCATGAAAGCAAATAAGCATATAGATGAATTGTTAGACATTTGTGCCAGTTCAACTCAGTAAGGGATCAGTGTAGCACACTGGCAACAGCACTCACCCACTCAGACCCAGGGTCAAAGTCAGGGAGCGTCTCTGGCTCCATACGACAAAGTAAGCAGTGTTCACATGTGGGAAGCCAGTGGTGGGGTCATGTCCTTGTTGCATCACTGGTGACCCAAGCGGATGGTCCGTCTACACTGTCTACATCTGTATACACCCTCCAAAGACGAAGAGCAGACTGAAGGACAGAATGAACTAGCCTCTCCACATCATGTGAAAAACAAAATAAAAAGGTATTACACCCAGTGATTATACTGTTTATAAGATTTGGGGCACTTTGGGTACATAGTAGTACTTTTGACAGCAGGGGTATGAAAGCTGACTTGCAATAAAGGGTACTGTAATGTACCTGTACGGTGTACATTTGTACTGCAAAGAGTACAATTCTGCTCTACTTTTCCTTAGAGTGAAAGATATTTCTAAACATAGTGTCACCACCCATTGACATGAAATATAAATCTATATAACAACGCACATACTTTTATAAGTCTTAACATATATGTCAGCATGGTACCTATGTGAGCCCAGAAATCGTCTGTATAGAGTGAATCAATACATTTCAACATGCCGATCTTTTAGAGGGGCACGTTTAAAGTTTTTGCATTAGATACATTCACGGCACAACAACATTATTTAAAATGAATAATGTTAAGTGAGAAATGCTGATATATCTTCAGCATTTACAACTAACCAAATATGTGATTCATTGTCTCTTTCAACACACTTACGTATGCATAATCTCGCTCTTCTATTTTTTTTACACCAACAATGAGACAGCACAGCTGTCTCAGAGAAGAAACTAATACAGAGATGTGGTTTTCTACTACAACAATGTACCAAATAACACATCTATGTTTGAGCACTGGTCTGTTCTTACAGTGTATTGACTGCGGTGGTTTGAGGAAAGTTCAGAGAGGCACATTTGAATTTGGATAAAAGTGCCTGTCAGCCCAGTTTCCAAAGCTGTTGAGTTCCAATTTTATACGCGTACAGAGCGACCGTCCAACTAGGCGACCCAAAATCCAACTGGTTTGTAATTTCCTCTTGTTTTTTTTTTAACCGCCAGACATCAAACGGGTGATTTATTCCTCCATCTCCCGACTTAACCGCAATTACTTTTAACAACTGCGGCTGCTATATTTAGAGTCTGACGACTTTTGACATAAAGGACACACCAGTAAAAAACACGAATCATTTTAAAGTCAGACAGGACATTTTCAAGTTCTAAGCTTTCTCCCTGAAGAGCCGTAAAAAGTAAAAAAAAATAAAAAAAATTGTGCCACTTATTCAACCGAAATGTTTAAAAACTGAAATGATACAAACTGCCTTTTTTAATATTCATCACTGCATGTGTGATTTTTCCATTAATTATTCATGTATTGCATTAAATGGGGCAGCTCCTTGCATATACCAACGCTTGGCACATACAATCTTTGCGCACAACAGCAGGAAATATATCCAGCGTGTATTTTATGCAATTATTCTGACTTCAGGTGACAAGTTTGTGCCAATTTAAATGTCTGTATCCAGAGATCTCCCACATGTAAATTTGATACATCAAGGTGATTGTAGTGCAGGAAGTCCGTTTTGCGGGTACGTGGCTGGGATCAACGCCTACAGATTGTCCTTCTTCACAATCTCCCGCTGGTGATTATATCTGGTAACACTTTTCTTCTATAAATGGTTTATAACACAATATAATGTGTCTGTAGGCAAATAAAAGGACACAAGTATTTATTCCCAATTAGTATCAGTTTAAATACTCTAATTGGAGGCCATAGTTGTAGTTGATGACAAACACATTAAAGGGATTATTTGTAAGATCATTTTTGTCTGGACATGCTTTTTTCCTTCAGAGGCGACAGTGAGTCACTGTAGCGCAAAGGGGTCGAGGTTGTACCAGTAGCAGTGTGAGGGAGCAGCGACCCCACACAACAATCTCATTCTTTCGGTCGCGACCCAGATTTTCTGAACGTAAGTGAGTGTTGGATCTGAAGTCGACAGGTATATTGTGAGTTTCATCCTGTGATGGGCTCAAGCTAAGGAGGTCCTTGTTTCTAGCAACGGGGCTAGACGCATCAACTTTCTGGTGATATGCTGCCCCCGAGTGGTTTGGAGTGTAAAATATGAAGTTCTAACTTGTTCAGATGGGCCACAAATTCCTCCTTTAATAACACGTGTCTGCTAACAACTAAATTATAGTGCGTTGTAAACCATTCATTAAGTACTAAATATTGGCATTTAAAGTGTTTCCATCTTATTTTATGTCCTCAATTACCTCAATTACGTTTTTTTTGTGGTTGTCAATCAATTGCTGCTGCGATAAAAGCTATTGTATCAGATGTTGATTATGAAACTGGAGGACCATTTTGCCTTCAGTTGCACATCACAACATTGTTCAGGGTTCGCTGTTATTGAACCTTTGTTTGTTTTTTTTACGTTTTGGGATAAGAAGTCTCCTCTGCAGCTTAGCAGATAAATAAAAGGCACAAACAAATAAACAACAGCTCACCCACGTTTCATCAAGCGAGATAAGAGTATAGACCATGAGAGCAAACTAGATGTACGACTAGTACACATGGTGAAACTCAAATGTTACATTAGTAGCCATCTTGAAACATAAACATGTCATGATATGAAGCCCACCGTCATCGTGACAACATGAAACGCTTGTAGAGCGGCAGGTTTGCCATTCAACTGGTCTGAACCTTTTACTTATCAGAGTTTCTGACTTTGGAACAGTCAAATGTTGGGTCGCCGTACAAGATGGCTCCAACCCATAAAGGGCATTTAGTGTGAGTGTGTGTATGTGTGCACATATCTGCTGCACTTTTAAGGTGTTGGTATGTATGGCTGTAAGAACAAGGGAGCTCGATTGCTCGGCCTCATCTTTAAGTCTGTATGCATCAGGATGGCTGCCTTAAAGCAACATTTACACGTCCAGTCTTGTATTGAGCGAACAACGCAGAGTTCTTCGCTTTCATAACTCCGTATAAGAAGATTGACATTGCCACTCAGTCAGTGTGCACTGTAGGTGAGGCACATGTTTGCTGCATTCAGAAAGATGACCACCCTCTTTGTGCACAGGCTTCAGGGACTTTAACTGGCATGTCGGGAAAGGCTTACTGAGTTCAGGGCCACTGGAGCCGCCATCAGCAGTTTGGGAACGGGACAGAAATGGGTTTCCATGGGAACGCACTGGAGCTCCACTGGATCAGGGGTCAGAAGCTCAGAGTGGTCTACTGGAAGAGAGAAAGGGACGAGTTAGAGGAGATCTATCAAACAGGAACCTTCAGTAAGAGAGCTAAAGTTAGCGTGATAAACATTTTAAGGCATTTTCCATTCGTGAAATAGATTTTCCTGATTTGACTTGAAAAACAAGTGATGAAATAGAATTTAAAAGGTTTGGACTCTTTTGAATTAAATTTAACAAACTAAAATTCTTTATTCCAGATGGAAAACGTTCGGCCCATGACAGAACAGTGCAACTGTCCATTAAAAGCCGAGCTAAAAATGAAACTACAATTAGTGGTTTGCAAAAGGACATGAGTGTGACCAATCCTGTGTTCTTTGAATAATGTAGAAAAATGTCCACCAATGTCTCCTTCCTGAGGAAAATGAGTCATATGTTGACTGTGCAGAGACCAGGAACAATGACAGAGTGGCTCAAACTAAAACAAACCCCTGGTAATATGATACGGTGTTGCACGTCTGTCTGCAATAAACTCCAGTAGTTGGCACCATGAACAAATCTAAATCTTCCACTGGTCATCAGTAAGATGCCAAACTGTTTTACAGGAGCTGATCATGAATTTATCTTTGTTAAAATCCAAGTGTAAAAGTCTGGCTGCTCTCAGGAGTGTAATAAAACACATAATACAACAAAATAATACTATTCTTTAAACCGACAAGCATTTAAATACAACAAATCTTAAATCAATGAATAAATAATCAATATAATTTCTGTTAAAATATACTTCCTTCAAAGACAATGCCATGACTGAATTAACAAGAACCAAGCTGAGAATCTGAAAGAAAGTGGAAACGTTTACAGGAGGTTCCCCTGGAAGACTCTGAAGGACCCCACTCTGAGCACCCCTGGAATAATACATACGTCTCCGTATCACAAGTGTCATGTGTAATGGTTGCACTGCTAAAGATACGACATAATACAGCAACTCACATTTGTACTACAATATAATGACCTATTTTACTGCTTGATATTAAAAAAATTTGTATTGACAAATCTTAAAAGTTTAGTTCAACTGAAGCTGTGAATCACACTGATTAAAGCTGAGAAACTCGTGAGTGACGGAGTTTTAATTATGACAAGTATGTTGGCCATGTGGGACCCTCGCTGTACGTTACATGCCGTGACAGTGACAGTGACACAGACAGCGCAATAACAGGGTTCAAACTAACAATGACATGGAGAGTTTTTCATTTTGAGGTTAACAAAATAAAAATGTTTGCTTGTTCATGTAGATCACAGACTGAAAAGTAGTGCAGATGAAATGTGACTGTAACACACTACAGGCAGGTGTTCCTACTCATGAAAGACGACTATGGACAACACTGGAGCCTGAGGAGCTAAAATAAAGGAACTGAAATGAAAGAGCAAACCTGATTCGAGGCGGCAGATTCAGCGAAAGGAACATTGGTGACTGGGGTTGAGGCCGACGAAACAGTGGAGGTGGTGGCACCGTGCATCATAGGAACTTTTATTCAGGCGAGTCAGACGAAAGACAGAGGACGAGGATGTGGGCGGGGAGGAGGGGGGACAGGAATGATATGGTTACCATGGCAAAATGTGTAGGCTCAAAAGTCATGACACAGGTCATGTGATATTGGCAGGATGAATTTGAATAATTTTCAAGACACATGCAAATGAAATAAGAGATAAAGAAAAATACAAATTTAATTGAACAACCAGTTACAAAAGAAAAACAAATGCATTGTTCAGCAACAAATGGTACTAACCAAACAATACACAGTCATACAATCTAATCAGACTGGAGTATCTGACAGTTGTATTTAAATGGACGAGGCATGTGTATGGACAGAGCAAATGATCAATAAACAATAGGCCTCCTAATATTTACTGGTATTTTGATTAATCTGTTGATTATTTTTTATAATGAATCAATTCATTTTTCATCGTAAGAATTTCACATCACAACTTTAGTTTTTCTAACTAACCGTTGAATATTTATTTATTCTCAGTCACAATTAATCTTCCGTATCAAATACTGGATCGATTCGACTTTGGGGCTAATTAAAGGGGCAGTGAGAGAGTGTGAGAGAATAACCGTGATGATGTCATCTGGGTAATTTCAGCACAGAGATGGCAAATGTATAACAGGAAGCCAGTAAAAGGCTCTGAGAAATTTGCAGGCTGTGTGCATTTCCGACTGAAACAGTCTGATGGAAACACAGTTACAACACAGGAACTTATTATTATATTATTGGATGCAAAAAGTCAAAGTGTCTCATCTTCTTTTTTGATTTATGCTTTTCTTCTTCTTATAAGAGGCAAGACTGAAACCAAAATCACAATTGCAAATATTCTCTCTTCCCACTAACTATCATTTCTTCTCATAACAGCGGCAGAGACACATTCTTTATCCTGTTTTTGTGTTTTGTGGTTTTACTGACGATAAAAACGATTTCCAATGTTTTTTTTTATTACTGTCATAATATCGGCATGCAAATGTGGCAAAAGGGGTGTGGATGGAGAACACAAGGACAAGTCAGGACGTGCATAAAAATACTTTGTTATGCAGACAGACACACACACACACACTCACGATGACACGTCTTCGGAAAACTATTACGGTTAACATCTTAGTCACAGCTGACACTGACACTGTGTGTGTGTGTGTGTGTGTGTGTGTGTGTGTGTGTGTGTGTGTGTGTGTGTGTGTGTGTGTGTGTGTGTGTGTGTGTGTGTGTGTGTGTGTGTGTGTGTGTGTGGGGCGGGTTAAGACTTAGATACTAAGATTATAGAACTAAAGGTTTTAAATATTTCTGGTTTGTAATTATCAACTATAATCAGCAGTAAAAGGTCCGGCTGTTTGTTTTTTGTTTTGATTTTTGTTCAGGTCAACATATAGTGTACAAAGGAGTTCATTGTCAACGAAACAGCAGCTGCACTGACAATAATCACATTCCCTACGATGAAAGTGTATTTAATCCTGATATTTATGTCATTCAGTGAATATTCATGTCACTTCACTAAAACGGCCACGCTACACTTTTAAGGTTGCTTAATCCAAGCCAATACAAGTTAGTCCAGGAGGTTGAAGTGGGCTAGTGCAGGTTAGGTTCTGGGGGAGGGCGTCCCCTCACCACTGAGTCCAGGCACTGACTGGAAGTGACTTGGGTCTCCCCTGCAGCTTTTCCCCTCCCGCCTTTCCCAGCGGCCATCCGCTGCCAGCGGGGTCGGGGATTTCATAAGTCCTACAAGACACAGCAGGAAGGCTTACAGCAAGAGCATCGACTGCTGGCCCTTTGTCTTCCTAAAGACGACCTCACCTGGGCGCACATGCATGCACACGCCCAGCATTCTCACACGGACTTGACATGGCTCAAACACAAAGCATGTGTCGTTTAACGGAAATTCATGTGATTTCCTGTTGTCAAGAGAGCAGTCAGGAAGAGGTGATCACATATTGACAAAAACAAACAAAAAGCCTGATTTATAGTCCCGTTTTACACAACACGGTAATCTGAAAACTGTTGTGCAAAGACTTGCAATTTGCTCAAGAGGTGTAAAACGCTTAGTCATCTATATTTAATGCCACAGTAATACTACTTTCACAAGAATATGGTTAAAGGTCCTGCACACCCACGCAGGTGCTTTCACTGACAGTGCGTTTGTATCTCTGCTCGGCTACCGGAAGGAGCTACGCTGGAATTACACGAGCTCACCAAATGTGAGGAACCAATAAGAATGATGAATTTCACTTATCTTAAATATTTTGAAGCAGAAAAGGCAAGTGTGTAAATAATAAATAATAAAATTAGAGATTACTGAATTCAGTTTCAGGGCCCATGCTAGCTCACTGCCACGCTGCTGTGATGTCCTAACGGGACACTCGAACGGGACAGAGACGTCTGTAAAGTTATAAGAAACAACTCACAAGTCAGAAGGTCGAGCATGAAAAAAGCTACCAGAAAAACAACAGCATCCCACACGTAGCTTTTAATGAGACACTGTAGTGTCTATTCCCTGCCTGCAGACATGCTGCAGCCCTCCTTCCCTGCTGCTTGTATTTTTACCACCATGATGGCATAAAACACAGATACCAACAAGCAAATGAGAAGCTTTCCAAGCCGCTCTCACGCTGGCTGGACGTTGGACATTAAATCGGCAGTCTGAATTACGCAAGAAGCAAAAGAGGCGGGATCAGTTTGTGGCTGAAAGCACAGCACATGTTGTGTTCTCTCGTTTCGGTCTGAGATTGTGACCACACATTAAGAAGTAGTCTGAATAAGTGAGAACATCTGTGTGGGTGAACCACGGTGTTTTTTTTTTCAAGAGACATAAGAGGTCTGCTATATGAAAGAATAGATAACTTTTTCATTTCCTGAGCCTTCCCACTATCAACACCTGAGCCAATCAATTTGAACACCAACAGACTTTAATGCAGCGGAGAATATTCAAAGCACCGCCTCCCTTTGGACAAACCAAAGCAGACTTGGCCTTACCTTGTCTGC
Source organism: Macroramphosus scolopax (assembly GCA_901007825.1). NCBI lineage: Eukaryota > Metazoa > Chordata > Actinopteri > Syngnathiformes > Centriscidae > Macroramphosus > Macroramphosus scolopax. The sequence continues at coordinate 56,149 of CAAKHC010001674.1, read as the reverse complement.
CCCAAGCAACTCAAGTGTCTGTTTGATCATTAAAGGTCAATTAATTACCATATTGCAATGGTACTAAAAGCAATGGACCATGCTACACCCCTCCAAACTATTCCGTGAAAACTGGCCGCGTCCTTTTTGAGAACAGACAGACAAACTAACAACAGAAAGAATATAACCTACTATGCAGAGGTGATGAATGTGTTAAACTTTGGAATGGTTATTTAAATCATTTCTTAATGTAATTTACATACCTTTATTGTGATATACAACATTACTCTGTGAGATTTGGGCCATATTGACCAACCGGACTCAGACGGTTTAAAACATTTATGTTTTATAAAATGATTGTCAGTACTGATGATACAATCATCTGTACTTGAATGTCTGAAATCACTGGATTGGTTGCTGAAGTTGTCTTTCATCTAAGTCATTTCATACTTGCCCATCCATGAAGTGCACTTCCTGCTTTCACACAACTACCAATGGCTCCTGAGGGCCCCATGGACAGAACCCAGTCTGCCACATTATGCAAATAAACAGGTGGGAAAAATATGGATGGGAGCAGATGAGAAGGACGGAAAGAGCAAAACACAGGAGAAAAGAGAAGTGCACAATGGCATCAGATTACGGTCAGATATTTAGTGGTAAAATATGAGGAAACACACAAAAAGAAGTTGTTGATCAGTGAAGGATAAAAGCGCAGAAGCGACCTGCTTTCAGCTGATGTGGACAGAACCCATTAAGACTCTGAATAGTATTGTTGGACTGCAGTAATCGTGCTGCATGTACCATAAATGTGCAGGAGAGTTTTCTACCTTTTATCACAGAACAATAACAGTATGTGGTTGTTTGGGATTTAAACCAATTTAAATACAAATAAAAACAATGTTTATCAGAACTCCCCAGTGTCTGTTCTGTCTGACCAACAGCCCAAAAGCTCAAAAGATGCCATTTAGAATGATATGAAACAAAGAAAATATGAGGACAGTTGAGAATCAGGACCAGGAAAAAACACATATTGTGCTGTTTAATAATTGGTGCATTTGAAACAAACCATTTAATTTCTGATGGTCAACTCATCTACCAACTGACTAAGTTTCAACACTAGTTTCACCCAGTAAAATAAGAAGGCAACCCACCCTTTGTTAAACCTCAACTTAGTGGCTAAAATCAAACCCATTAAACATATCTAATGCAGGATACCAATAAATCCTGAAGGAAACATTTACAGTTGTGACTACTAGTATTAGCGTGAAGTATTGGCTCCTTTGGTTTGACTTTCATATCAAATTCTCAAAACATTTGCAACATCTCCAGGCTGATGATAAATCCAATTGGCTAAAAGAAGCAAACACACCTACAGCTCGTGCACCATCACCCCTGCATACTGTCATAATGATATACCATCGCTCCGTGTTTATTGTTTATGGCTTCAAACAACTCATCACATGTCAAGAAAGAATGAGCCAAATATTTGCAACACAAGAGAGAGAGAAAGGAAGAAGCATGACGTTTAAGACAAAAGTAAGAAGTATAGAGAACATAGCATGCATGTTGTTACCACACACCCTTAAGTCCCTCTTCCCTAAGGTATTACCATATGAGAAGAAAAAAAAAACCCTTAAATGTGTCCTCCCACAGCACTGGTGCATGAAGTTCTTGCTTAATTTTCTGTTACTTTGCCAGTACTGGTGCCGTGAGGTTAACAGAGGGCGGACTGTGGCTTGTTGTTGCTGACGGGTGAAAAGACTCACCAGTAGGGATAAAGGCTTGTTGTTGGAGCTGCATGCTCGCCAGGGCTTGCTGGTAGTGGAACATGCTGGGGTTAAAGACCGTGGCGGCAGCTCCGTTGCTCTTCTCTAAGATCGACCTCTTTGGTAGCACCTGCATGGCTCCTGGTGGCAGAGCCTGAGGAACCAGGACAAGACAAGGAGACAGAAGATAGACGCAGAGATTGAACCCCCATTTAGAGTTGTGAATAAAAGGGTTCTAACACTGGATAATGAAGTTGTGAGCAGATACAAGTGTCGACTTGTGACTAATACCTGGTATATAAACACATAATGTATGACAATATACTAAAACAGGGTTTTAATTATGTTTTAAAAGGAAAAGTTCCCGAATAAAAAATAAATTAAAATTGTTGTTAAATGTATATTTGCTTGTATATGCCATAAATCATTTATTAAATGTTTATACACCGTTTAAAAATTATCTATAGTGGGAATTAAAGTGATAGCAGAGATTTACCACCGGCTCTTGCAGGCAATAAAACTTGCCATCCAAGTTGATAAACCGTGTCATCAGTAAGTACGCAGTCTCTTCAGATTCTATCTGATGTGGATGTTTCTGTTTGCCACCACAAGAGGGCACTGCAGCACATAGTATTAGCAAAACTGATATAGGCAAGCCCAGAACTCCGACCAAGAGCAGGAGGACGCTGATATGACTTCATTTCTAAAGGTACGGGTGCTGAAACATCAAACTTCAGCGGAAAGTCACCAAGAGAACAAGATTAAATAATAAATAAATGATAACGAGCCTTCAAAACATAATGTTTCTTTCTGTTTTCACTTTAGTTTTTTGTATGTATTTAGAAAACTGATACCTTGATATTTCATTACATCAGTAAACAATATCCAAGTGAAGAACGATTAAAGTGGATTTGTAACTTAAGGAGGTGAACACTGGCCTAAACCTTTTATTTTCAGTAAAAACAAGTGTGATTGTGTTCGGTAGGACTTACCAAGCCGGCAGACGCTGTGTTTTGACTGGCTTGGTGCTGCGCAGCCTTGATCCTGGCCTGCAGGTGAGTGGGGGGATGGAAGTACTTGCACTTATCTCGGCTGCAGCGGCCCTTGATATAGTCCATGCAGACGATGACCGAGTTCTCACTGCAGTCCACCATGCCAGCCTCCAGGGGATGAGCGTAGCGGCAGTCGCTCTCACCCCTCGTGCAGTTCCCACGCTGGAATTCTCGACAAACCTGTTGCGGCCAGTGGGAGCATCGATCAGCTTTTAGCTTTCATCATACCTTGGCCAAACATAGAAACACAACAACTGCACACACATACCTCCAGCTTGTCTGTGCGCATATGTTTTTGTGGGGTGGTGCCGTTGCCCATGGCTGCCAGGCCAGTGGGACTTCCAGGGACCAGCAGGGGAGTACTGGGCAGCAGTTCAGGCATCAAGCCCATGCCTGGACCCATGTGGCTCAGATATGGACTGAACGCCATGCTAGGACTCGTCGCCAGAGAGGGTGTCATTGGGAATGTTGTCTGAGGATTTGAGTGAGTGGCAGAATAGAGAAACACAAAACAGCAAGTTATGGCAACAACATACCACCATTATTGGGTTCGTTACAAAAATGACTGTATTTCTTACTGTAAGTGGACATAAATCCATTAACTAAATATGACCTTCAATTTTAAATTGTGATCAGATTTTTCTCCTGTCTTTGTAAAAAAAACAAATCTATGTCTGACAGTGTACATTTGTTCAAACACTGGGTGAAGTTTGTGGCTTCAGTCGGGTCGCTCACTATGGGCTGCAGCTGTGCTCCGGGCAGCATGAACTGCATCTGTTGAGCCAACATGGCTGCTGCGGCCTTCTGCTGGATCAGGTTGTTCCTGCCGTTAATCTCCAGCTGGGTTTTCAGGTGTGGGGGTGGATGCAGGTATTTACAGTTCTCACGTGTGCAGCGCCCCTGACGAGGAGAGAGGAGGGAGGAAAGATGAGCGCTCCGGCAGGCAGACAGGGTGACACACTGCAGCGACTCGACGAATTACCCCAATGAAAGATGAGAGCAGAGTGATTGAGAGGCTACTTCAATCGGGGTCGACCACAGAACTCTCCATCGCCAAAAAAGTTCACGTAATCACAGCCCTTGATTTAATCACATTAATCAGATAATCAAGAACAATTTGTTTCACTAAACATCATCAATCAAGTGTGCTTAGCTAGCAGGACAAAATCTTAAAAATTCTGGTGAAATAAAGCACTAATGAGGTCCCCGAAGAGCTTGTGCTGGATAATTCATGAGCTGTGTGCATCCACTTTCTATCAGTGCTGATCATTAAAAATACGCTCTGCCACAACGAGCTGGCGGAAAAACAGAAATCCAGAAATTGAACCGGATTTTTCAAAATCACTTGAAGTTACGACACGAATGTCTGTAACTGTACAATCTATCTTTCCTTTCTTATAAGAAAATGATACTTTTGAAGTAGTGTGAAATGACAGATGGAGTACTTGAACCAGCTTTGACTTTTTCCACGGTGGCATACGAGAAGTCCAATAAAGCATACTGACGAGAGATAAAGCTGCCGAGTGGAAACATGTGCTGGAATCTCACCGTTCTGTACGGCTGATTCTGTGTCCCTGCCTGCTGTTCATCAGTCTAATAGATTAACTACTTCCCAGAGATAGAAACAACTAATATTTGTGAGCTCGGCACTGAAAAAGAAATGGCGTCAGAAAACATGACGTTTGAAAAAAATGTGTTCCAGTAATTAAACATGTCAGGTCTGAAATAACGTTGTCTAATGAATATATAGAGCACTTTTCATGACTAAACGCAGCATGAGACGTGAGGATTTTCCTGCTTCTGTCCATCGTCAAAGCTCCTGTAATCGTGTGCAAGAATTTATTCACCACATTCAGCGTTGAACAATGACAGCAGACGGTTGTCGTGACTGTAACCTGATTATCATACATACGAGACTTTCGTAACAAATGAGAACGAAGTGCGAGAAATGGCTGTGGAATTAACTTCCAGACGTCACACGGCTCGGTATTGTTTTTTGGATTATAAATTCAACAGATTACTGGACAGAGGCTGGTCAAAGTTGAATCCCGGCTGAAAGACGTCCCAATAACTTACTGACTTTACCTAAAGATGGTAGAAACGAGTCGTAACCAGATAAACGATGCAATATGTTACAACCAAAGTGAAACTACGGATCCAAAGCAACGTTTGTTCAATGACCAAAATAATAATGACCAAAGCTCATTCAGCATCCACAACCATATTTTCCTTCTTACTTGTTCTCTTGTAAATGATCATGAAATGATTCCAGACATTTATCTAAGCAGTGTCCTTCCTCCCTGTCAGAGTCTGTGGTGAAGGTGAAGATGGTGCTGCAGGATCACTGCAGGTTAACACATAGTCAGGGGAGGAACTGCAGTCACCATTAAACCCCTGGGCAGACAGCAGCTGTCTTCCCCCTGCAGATGAGCTGTTAACCCTCTAAACTCCCTCTGCGTAGTTTACATCAGCTACATGCTCTGTCATCAAGCCACACCCACACAAAACCAGCTCTCATTAGGAGCCGGCCCACTCGACAAAGCACTGAAGAAAAGGAAGAAAGGCTGGAGACCACCTGACGTCATGGTGCAGAGACTCTGACGGTGATGGATGGTGTCGTGCTGTGATGAGGACACAAATGCAGCAGAAGTGCTATATGAGACAGGAGGACTGCAGTGCCTCCTGCACTTGCATCCAGGAGGGATTCACCTCTCTGTGGCAGACAATTTGCGTACAGGCGAACATACAGCTGTCTGCTAAAATGCTCAGGATGGTACACAGGCTTACACAAACACCCTCGCCTACACTGGAGATGCGAGCAAGCCTTGCGTCAGCGAGCTGTGTGTTCAGGGATACGTCTGTAACGAGGAGTTGGTCCCACGAGCTCACCAAGCCTGCGCAAACTGTGAGGAAAAGAAAACTACCTATTATTAAGCCTAATGATCTTATTTATGCATACTGTGCTCCAAAAAAAAACAAATGTCGACCCACTTCATATCTGAATATTGTTTTTTTGTGAGATATAATAGATTACAGATGGAACCTTGGAAGGGAGGGACGAAAAAGGGAAGTGGTGTTGAGGAGAATATTGGATCAGGAATCTCCCTTTGGTAGCCATAGCAACACACTATGCAACAAAAAGAAAGTCCCTGTTAGTACAGTAGTGTGCTGTTTAGTTTTAGTGTGCCGTAGATAGCAGAGAGACGGGATATCACTCTATCTAGCAAGACAAAAATAAGACCGCTAGATTCTTTGAGCTGTATTAATAATAAAATATGAGGAGAAAATCAGCTAAAGGATCAGGTTTATGAGAATGATGTCATCTAAAGGGGACCCCGCCGTCGGAGCTACTGTATGTTGGGCAGGTGTGATGGTCACGCTAATCATTTGAAATGACAGCAGCACTCCAGTTAACAAGGTAATAAGAACCGGGCGCTCTGAGACCTCCTCCTCTCCCCATCCAGCAGGTTCAGACTGACCAGACAGAGCTAATGGAGGAGTAGCTGAGAATGACAGCGGTCGGCTCGGACCGGACTGGAGAAGCCAGATATGGGTGGGAGGTGATGGGGAGGGAGGCCATTAGCAGATAAATCCATAAAATTAACAAACAAGGGAGGGGCGGGCGGATGGAGCGGCGCTGGTGGGGACAGACAGACAGTGTGGTGCTGCTCTGTTTTTTCTAGTCAGTCAACCAAAAACAACTGCTGTCAGATGAGTATTATCCCGAACAATGACGCTAAAACAGGGTTGTGTTTTAATCAAATAGGTGGCTTTTCTCAAACAATGCAAGCACTGCGGCAGCACCCGAGAAAGAAAGCTGCTTTGACCTTCAGCTGTCGCCAACTTCAGTTCGCTCTCGAACTAATAACATGACCTGCAGGCATCAAACAGGCCGACGTGGCCTTAATGCATCTTCCTCGCCTTTGGTACAAAGCAGCTCACCTCTTCCTGCCATCAATGCAACCAGTACAGAGCCAGGCTGTTGCTCTGTGCTAAAAACAGCCGTGCTACTCAGGAAGATCAAACTATCCAATGGGTACGCTCTCCTGTGCTGTTGCTAGGCCCCGCTCTCTCTTTCTCTCCCTCGCCATCTCCCTCCTGCTCCGGAGGACATAACACAGAAAAATGGCTGAATATTAAATTCTAACTCAATAAACGAGGAGACAGCAGCTGCACTCATACAGAAAGCTCCTTGTCTGGCTCGCACTCTTTTGCTGCAGTCGAGCAAAACAACTCACAAACACACATGCATCGACACAGACACACACACACACACAACCCAACACAGCGCAGTCGACATTCAGTTTTAGTACAATCGGTCATTGAACGTCTGAGCCCTTCTAAAACACAGTAAAGCATCACTTCTAAGACTGTTAGCCTTTCTGCTCCCTGTGAGTGTTGCTAGTGTCGTGGTTCTGTAGGGTGACACTCAGCCAGCTGCAGGGAGGTCGAGGCAGCACCACTGGCGGGGAGACGAAATGTCAGCAAAGTGGCCGTACGAGAAACTACAGTTAATATTAATATCCTCGTAACAAGAAGACTTCTCTGGCATCAATATATGTATCTATATTTGTTCAGGCACCACATGTCCCTTTGCCAGGCTGGAATTAGGGTTGGGTAATATAACGGTACCTGTTTCTATGTGAGAGCAGAAATAGTGGCAACTATCCCTTTTTATTGTCATCAGTGCTGTGGCCAATAAAAACGTGCTTTATGGACACATTAAGTATTTTTACACCAACATTATAAAGTTACTTGAATTTGCATCATGATAGCCCCCCCCCCCCCCCCCCCCCCCCCCCCCC
>CAAKHC010001674.1:31287-42798 GCA_901007825.1 Macroramphosus scolopax | reverse complement strand
CATATAATGTGTTTCCACCATAACAACTTGTTATTGCTACATTGCTGAAGAATGATTTCATTTAAACCACAAAAGATGGAGAATCCCAGGTGTGTGTATGTGTGTGCGTGTGTGTGTGTGTGTGTGTGTGTGTGTGTGTGTGTGTGTGTGTGTGTGTGTGTGTGGTGGATATCTGTGTTCTTATTGAGTAAAGAAAAACTAGCTTGACTAGTGCAGAGTCCACAGCCTGGAGGGACTGTGAACTTGTCATGACTAGTGGTATTCTTAAGTGAATCAAGAGGATGGCAACACATCCATTGGAAATGCATTTGTGTAGGAAACTAGTAGCAATACAGTGAGGCATGGTGGCTTGAGTGTTTGACCCTTGATGGAAACAAGGACTCAACCTCCCTGCTCTGACTGAATCAATGGAGACTGGCTGCAAAATCCCCCAGACATGTACCCATGAAGCAATCTGCATGTGTTCCTTCACCTCTGCCAGCTGTATCGGATTTAAACGGAAAATTACAGTGAACAGAAAACATCACAAAATAATTTCACATTGATTTTTTGCCCTTCGATGGCTTGCTGATACCAATTTAAAAACACCAGAGACACCACATACAATTCAAAATGTAACACCAAATCCTTGAACATTCCACATTAGACAATGCACTTCAATGTGCCACCAGATTACAGCCTAATTTGTATCCATATAGAGCATAGCAGCCAGCAGACATACCCAAAGCATGTAAATGTTATTACTGTTGTGCCTACACAGCAATTACGCCCGTATTTATGAACAATAACAAAGGCTCCATTGAGCCTCCACGCAACAGGCAGGAAGAAGTATTTTAACTCAATACACCTGCAATGACTGCAAACCATAAACTCTCAGCTAGTTTTAAGTTATTTGAATAGGTAGCATTCGTGCTGCTGCAAGCGCAACTGCGACAGACGTGATCATGATCAGCATTTTACCTGCTTAGAATCCAATCGGATGTCAGATTCAAATGTCTTCTCCCAAATTATCTTCGGTTAAAATGTATGTCTGGTTGTTATTTCCATAAATATTCGTTCTTAATCGGTTGGACAGTAGAGCGTCGCTGCTCAGTGAAAGCAGCGTTCAAACAAAACCGAAACGAGCATAAGACCTGTACTGCAGAGGCGAAGGGTCTGGCTGAAGTGTTAGCTGCATTTTGATGCAACAATGAGTGATCGCTAGGCAGAATAACAGATTCGACAAAAATTTGGAGGGAGGGCATAATGGTGAGGGAGGAGTTGGGAGAGAGAGGGTGTCTGTATTTGATAACATCAGCATGGGGGAAATCAAAGTCACGACAAGGTAAAGCGCCGTAAATGCGACGCAGGTACGTGATTTACGTTGATTGACTCCAGCATATCACACGAAGGCGATTAACAAACTTCCCACACCACGAGTGTCCCATTATTTCTGTGTCAACGTCAGTACACCCTCAGCTCATCGGTGTGCTTATTTTTAATTTTTTAGTTTTAAAGGATTTCGGTTTTTGGATAATAAAAGTGGGGCTAGAAGAAAATTGGATCCAACAACGGCTAACGTTAAATAACTGCCGGAATAAAAAAAAATCATATTTTATAATACATTTAATCTGAGGTGGTTTTATCAACATCTGTTCTGGTTTAGATGGAATAAAGTTGATCTATTTAAATAAATGTAACATTTTCTTTTTTTTTTTTTTTCTTTTTTTTTTTACCGTTTTCTACCTGCTGCCATCGTGGTGATTTTCTTCTAACGCTTTACTTCCGGCCACTTCATGATACTTCAAATTAAGAGCTATTTGAGGAGCAGTATTTTATCATTTGCGTCGCTATAAAAAAATTGTTACACCAATTCCACAGCATATATTTATCACTTATGATCAAATATTACTCTTTTACAGATCCTATGCATTTCTTATATGTTTAATGTCTTTCACAGGGCCTGTCTAAAACAATTATAATCAAATATCGGAGCAACTTGTTGTATTTTTCTATTTGTTTCAGAAGTGGCAAAAAATGGTTTCTGGCAATCCCAATTCAGATAATATTAATTTACATATACATTAAAACAGATCTTTATGATTACTGTGTTCCAGGAGATTTCTCCGAAGTTGCCATGAAACTACTAGTTATACAGAAAAATAACTTCATAAATTATATGTATAAGTATATTAGGGAATAATCACTGTCACATTAGCCCTCAAGGTTAAATACTCAAAATACTGGTTACACTCTAATTAATCAAATCATGTTTAAAACAAAACTGAGGTGTATCTCCATTCTGAAAGATTTATATTTCATTAACTCTATTTATTTTTCTTTCTCCCTGCTGATATTGCAGAGATGTTCATGTGAAACCACTTAACATGCAGGTGTTGTGTATGAACAGTGAAAAAACATCCGAGCAATTGTTCAATGAATGTCAAAGCATTTTATATAAAAAGGGATATTTAGGACACATTCGATAATTTTACAACATTAGCATTTATGCTACACATTGAGGTATCTATTTTTTGTTACATTAAAAAACAAGTACATTTTAAAATGTTAATATTTCAGACAAGACAACAATTTGGCAAACATACAGATTGTTATTCACAAACAGTAGTATATATTTTTTTTGGATAAAAACAGGTATAAAATTGTTCCTTTCAACAAATAAAAACATAAATGTCCGTGTTTCAACCAACACCAAAAGGGTTCAGTTGCGTAAAGACCATAAGACCAGACTGTGTGATCACTGAAATGTGAAGGATTAACAGTTAGCTAGACCAGCGTTATCTTCTGTCATTTTCATTATGAGTGTCATTTGTGGCAAAGAAATACAATCAATGTCAATAAATAACTTTGTGTCATTTTATAACTGTTCACGGTGAGAAAAAAGAATATTCAGTGGAAGGCATATACTAAAACTAACTTGGATTCATTGACCACAGACAAGGCAGAACTGGTCACATTCAGAGTTAAGACGCCATCCTGCTTGTTCCTGTCACTACTGGAGCCCGACCGATACATATGTAGGCCGATTTAAGCTTATTGCAGAAATATCTGTATCAGCAATTGTGAAGATTGATTACTATCATTGAATAACAAAAATGAAAACACAAAGATAGGTTTTTGAGCTGTTGATACCAGTGCAGCCATTTCTTTGATTGTCCAGCAGAGTATGCCACTCCACTGTGCGCAACATACAGCTGACAGTATATAATGGAGTCCTCATGGCAAGGTGCTCATTGTGGGTGAACTACATGACCTGATAAAGCCAAAGACTGCTTTTGCTACCATAAACTGCCAATAATTTCCATCACCTCTTAATGGTGTAAAGCATTACCAACTTGAGGTTGTTTTTTTTTATGTGAAACTCTACGAGAGTAAGACTGATCTAGCAAATAATTTTGTCTCTCAACAGTACAACAGTGAGGGCAGCAATAAAACAAATGCTGCATTTTATCAGTTGCTAGATTCGCTCCCTTATAAGCCATGAAACTAGCTAACGCCATGGCTGATCAGTAGGGTGCTGCTAATGGGTCGGCTATGAGATGTTCACTGTAGAAATTATATTGGTAGTTTGTCACCAAAGTGGAGGCATTGTGCCTTTTCATAGTCCTAATCCCCTCAACCAATCATCACATTTCACAACGGCTGAAAAGAATTGTCATAGGTTTCCCCTTTCACAGCACCCCTGAGAAGGATTAATAGGCAGAGAAACATGAGAAATATATGTGGTACACAATTAAAATGGCAATAAAAGCTCATTCACACACTTCTCATGTGCTTGTTGTTTGTCTCAATTCTGCAGCGGTTGTTTGACAAGGAAAACAACAACTCCCATGATGCCCTGCTACTTCACCACTTCCTCAAACTACATCTTTACTTTTTGTTTTGAGAGACCCCATAGAGGAAACAATCACAATCTGTATCATTTTCAATCTGATGACATAAACAAGGTTTTGAAGTTGGTGTTCCATATCTTCATTTGTAAAGATCAACTGGTAAATGTTTGAACTTGTCAAATTCAGTTTGGAATTAAACTAATCACAGTAACTGAATGAAAACTTTGTTTGGATCAATAACTATCATTTCCTTCTTGACTGTAATCAGTTTCTACCTAATTATAACTAATAACAACAACAATAATATTTCCAGTGCAGTTCACTGTTGAACTTAAAAGTAATGTTTTTATCTGGATAATGTCCTGCTCACTGCATATCTCTGTCAGAACTCAACAATATCCAAATGTAAGGCATCTGCAGCGACTTTGCTTCTCTTGCGTAGTTCTGTTAAAAAGTGAATACAGTTGAAATGTCATTATCAGAATTTTGAATACTAAGAATATTGAAATCATGTAACGGTCGAGCTCTAGTCATTACCACTGTTCAACATTGTCCATGTAGTCCTCCATGGTGCCATTCTCATCCAGATCCCACCAGTCTGGGAGTAGCACCTCAGACTCAACACCCTCTTCATCAGCTTTCCCTTGCTGCTCCTCAGTCACTGCAGAGTGAGTGTCAGGCAGACGGGTTGTTTCTGTGGGCTTTAGCTGCCTCCCTTGCTTTGTTGCGAGTCTTCCACGGAGCCGCCTCCTCTCCTGCTGCCGCCTCTCCCTGGCTAACCTGCGTTCGTGCTGCCTCGCCACCTGGAAACGCTGCAGAAAAAGATCACGGGCATATTCGTAGAGCTCAACGTCCCATCGATTTAGCTCACGGATTCTGTGTTGTGTCTCAGAGGGTACATCAACACTGGAGGCGCGTGTGCCGTTGAGCTGTGTGAAAGGTGCAATGAATTCCAGTTTGAAGGTTCGTTCAAATAGGTACTGAGTCTTACGCTGGTACTCAGTCAGACCGTAGAACGCCATGCCACGTAGGTTTCGTTTAGCGCTCTCAAGAAGAACTGCCCAGCGCTCTTCCTCGCTCATGGCAGAGACATTATAGCAACCCACCAGGCTGAGATCAGCCAGCATGCGGGTCTGCCGGTTGTTGGCCAAGTTGTAAGGGCAGTCCATGAACTCTTGCAAGGAGCAACCAGACCAGTCATCTCCTGAGTAGCAGCTGGGCAACTCCGACAGCGTTGGCGAACGTCCATCACACACGTGTAAGGAGGCCTTCCATGTGGCACCGCGTTGCACATGACGCCACTCACTCAGGTAGCGTGATACTGGATCTCTTAGGATGGTTATATAATAATAGTTCCTACTGGAGAGTAAAAACAGGATATTAAAATCTAATATGACAACTCATAGAGACTTAAAATACTACTCAAATTCATCTCTCTATGAATGTTAAGGTGCAACCAATTAAAAAACTTAAGAGTAGATACACTTCGGTACAGAAAAACTGGTAATATAATAACAATGAAATGTAATTTGTAGCCAGTTGAATAAAAAATCTTGTGCACTGATTTGATTTCCCTATGCCTGCCATCCTAGAAGCACAACCTCTTGCACTGTCCACTGATGTATAAGTAGATTGTCATGTAAATCTTCTTTCAAAAGCCTTTGTGTAGATCTCTACACGAAAGTAAAGATTAGGGATGCACCAATTATGAGATTCTGGGCCGATACCAGCCCCTCATCTTTGAACGACAAATTAAAGCATACTAATTTATGAGACAACTTATAAAGGTTCAGCTGGGTAACTTAATGTTTTCAACACAGAAACAGATAAACCACTACCATCGGTGAATGTCCTATTTGCTAATAGGCCAACACATTGGTGAATACCTTGGCAAGATCTTGCTAATATAGAACAAGCTTTTTTTTACCACTTGCTTAATGCACATTTCAAAGGTTTCCGTTGGTCGACTTTCACACTCAAGATTAAGGTTAGTATGTCAACATTTACCCCATCAGTGTATACATGTGTGCAAAACTGAAGGCCCTCTTATAAAGTGGTTGTGGATAAAGACACATTATATTATTATTAAGTGTAAAATTCCTCTTCAGTCACTCTTAGGACTTAATGAAGTATTTTAGATGATATCTTACAGTGTACAGCTGTATAATCCTTTTCACAGTTATGTTTTGGGATGTTATGATGTTACCAGATCGCCCATGATTTCCCCTTCACCTACCTGGGCAGGTTCTTGGGAGCCTCCTGTGAGTCCATGCGTGACGGGACGCATTTTGTCAGCTCGGTCCAGTCCGCATGAAGCCCGCAGCTCCAGCCGGTGGAGAAACGGGAGAAGAGCCAGGTTTCCTTTTTACCTGGCCTATAACAAGTACATTTTTTCTGACCTGCGTGGCACTCACAGGGCCTCTCCAACTGAATATTACGGACCAGGTGCCGACCAAACGTCGTGCCGCCTGTCTTTTGAATGTGCAGGAAAACAATAACATCATCGCCTTTGATGTTGAAGTCCACAGCGCGATTTAAGTCGGCTTTGGTGAAGTTGAAGCGGGGGATAAAACGGAACAGGGCGCCGTCTTCTGCGATGTAAGGATCCTTCTGGAACCCGTCTTTGATTTCATTGGCACTGCTCCCATAACCGGCTGCACTACCCACCTTAAACCAGGATCCCAGTTGGTGTAGCACCTGGCACTCGGATCTACTTGGACACACATACTGGATCATTATGACGCCAAAGAGCAACGCCATGAGCAGGGCGATAAGGAGCCTGTGATGGCTGCTGCTCCTGGACTTCTCATCCATCTTCTCGGGTTGGACAGAAAAACATCACTCAGGCAGTCCAGGACCCCTGTCTTGACTGGGGATCCTCTCGGAATAATGTTTAGACGGTCGCTTAAAGGACGAAAACAACAACAATGCAGTTGCTAGCCAGCTAACCGTAGCTAGCCAGACTGTCGCCTGAGGCTCAATATAACGGTTGATAACATTACCGCAGTATTTATTGTATCGTAAACCGCAAGGCGCACTCACGGGCAAAAATCCGTTGTTTTGGAAGTTGAAATGTTTATCTCTGCTGAGCGATAATCTCTCTTGCCTGCAGTAATTCCGTGTCTTCCGCTGCCTCTCGATTCCTGACCTTTCTTCCCAGCAGCCTATGCGCTGAATTGGGAGTGAAAATTACGTCACCGTTGGAATGGAATGTGCTGCCGATCCAGAGTCATGTCGAAACAGAGTTCACCTCACGGCCTGGTCACACTTGACAACGCCTTGCGATAATTCTTAATCAATTAATACATATATAAAATGTTTTGGCTTGAATTTTAAAGCTAGCTTTTAATTTGTATACCATAACAATACGGTTTTATGGTTCGATCGGTTTTAAAAGTCGCTGGTTCGATCCCGTGTTTCGGCATTTTAGTCACGTTACACTAAGACACAAACTCCACGCTTTTCTTCCACAGGAGTAGTGGAGGTCGGCAGTTGCTACACATGAGTAGGCAAAACAAAGTTCGCTTCACATGTAGTTTTCTCACCCGAGGTGCAATTCACATTTTACATCTTAGGTTAGAGGTAGTCGCTTTGTATTTAAAAGGCGGGAGATAGATATTTTATACTTACTGTTCTTGGGATGTTGATAACAAGAAAATGTAGTGATAACAAACAAATTGAATAAATACATAAATCAAACAGTTCTTCCCAACACAATGTATTTCGGTTGGACAGAGAAAGACGATTTAGTAGGATTTTTGTTATTATTGTGTTAAAAACTATAACAGCAAATCTAACCTTCATATATCTAAGATTCTGGCTGCAGCCCTCTCATGATGATATCGTACACCTATATTATTAATATATGGATTAATGATCATCACAACCTAATGTAGTGAAAGGAAATAAAGTCCTGTTAACGTTACTACAAAATATGTTTTCCGTATTTGAACCATTGATATCTCTTGGTCACAATGAGAATATTTCCATTTTTATGTTCAAAACACCATTCTATTTACATTCATGATAGTAAGTTCCATGTAATCCAATATTATTTTTGTTCATGTATAGATTTTTTTCAGTGGTAGGTGGACTTATTACTCGTATCTTGTTACAATATTTTTTACTGATATCACCCTTCACCGAGCTCTTTATGTTAAAAAATAATTACTATAAACCAAAAACACGAACACAGGTTTAAAAAAAACATACTAACCATTTTCATACTTTCTGTTTAATCTGTTGAATCTACTAAATTCTGTGATAAGAACTTAATACATTCACTGCAGATTATCTGGGACTATGATCTACACTTAAAGTACAGACATGCAGTACTTATTATCATAATCTTGTCTTGGTTTCCCTATCTTGTTTCAGTGTTGTTGAATGCTCTGCAGTCTGCTCTGTGAATTAAGATTAGATTAAGATGTTTCCACATAATCCAATCTGAGGGTTAATCAGGGTGTGATATCTTTATGTCCAGCTGGGATGTAAAATACAGATCGTTAATCACAAACAGTAGTATATATTTTTTGTGGATAAAAATAAGTATAACTTTTGATTTCGTTTAACAGATAAGTACAAATGTCCTTGTTTCAACACCTTACGATAACTAGTTTAACCTTTTTGGATTTGAGCCTGACTGATCAAAGATCGGTTTCATCAATGAAACCTGTGAAGAGGATCATTGATTTAATCTTGTCAGCATGATTATACAAACAGAGGTCTGGGAGCGACATTTACTACGTCACTGCTGGAGGACTCGTGTCAGAGATCGTTTGTGTAGGGAAGATAACTCACTCATTAAGTAATATTCACAGTTCTCAAAGGTTCGTCAAAATAGATGTTGAGGAGAAGAAGTAGAAAGCGACATGAAGAGAAAAGCGTCATCTCAGATTTCTACTTAATTACCAAACTTTCTAGATTTCCCCGCTGGTTACGATTGTTATGACAATTAGGGGGATAAAGATTCCGTCCTATTCGTGGTTCCTGAAAACAGGGCAGAGTGAGACCTCTGGGCTCCTGCCCGTCACGGCACTGACGTATGGTAACGGCTGAAATGCGCGTTCACGAAGACTCGGTCCCCGCCCTTGATACTTTAAATACCCATCGCTGCCGAAGTGTGTGAACCGTTGCATGGACGATAAACGGAGATGTGCTAAAATTTTCTGGTATTATACTTCACAACTTTCATTTCACAGTCTAGTCTGTCTTTCGCTTTGGACATGGAACTGGACCGGCGGCTGTTGTTGGCTCACTGCACCGCTCACGCCCTGTCAATCGTGGCTGGCTTGCTAGTGGTAGTTCCAATGGCTCTCAACGGCTCTGCGTTCAAAGGCCGCTGCGCACTCTTCTCTACCGGTTACTGGAGGACCGAGAACCGGGTCGAGCTGATGGGACAGACGGAAGACGTATCTCATCTTGTGGTTGATCAGTGGGGCCCACCGGCAGCCTGCCAGTTCCCCACATTCGTTGGTATTTTCACTGTGCTGTACGGGGCAGCGCAGAGTTGGAGGTGCCTCTTCTATCTGCACGGACGACATGACGAGTGAGGACTCTCACAACACAAACAACACACACATGGAGCTATAACAGGGATAGGATACCATTCTGATTCATGATAACAATCGGCATACTGACCTAGTTATAAATATTAGTGAATGACATTGGCACTAATTATTATTCGTGCTGATATTGTAGCAGCTAATGTTGATTAGTAGCCTGACTTGAAGTTATGCTAATTTGTAGCATCAAATCTGCTGCAACTTTTGTTAAAGTAAACTATTTTAATACTGGAAGTAATTGTGTATCTCTATGCCGTTATATGAAATGTCCAAAGCAGATTACATATATGTTAATCCTAAATATTTTTTTTGCCAATGTATGAAGCATTTATGTCAAACATTAGAATAGTACTAAATGAACTAAATGCAAAAATTACACACATGATTTGTAGGCCAGGGAATCATTTATAATGGTATGTTGTGATGCATTTCACCATCACAAATGGCAGCTCCTGCAATTTGGATAATATTTTGATTTAATTGTGCAGCCCTACCACAAACTCAACATTTGTCTTTTGTTCTGTGATGTGTGTGTTTCTGCTTAGCACCCTGTTTTCATCCTTCCTGACGGTCCTGCTGAGTGTGTGTGTGCTCTTCCTATCTGGAGGCGCAAGTGTTATCTTGTCTCTGGGTCTGGTCTCCTGGTGTGACATTGTGACTGACAATGCACGACTCTACAGGTGGGCTTTCTAGTGCAAAACATCTCTTATTAAGTCACGCTGGATCATCCCACATTCTGATGTTCATTAAGTTTTTATTATAGGTCATGTAAAAACATGTAATTGGCCAATACAGATACATTATTAGGAAGTAAGATTGGTTTTCTGGATAAATTGATAAAAATTGTATATATCAGCCTGTCATTCATCTGTATGGACACGTCTTCACACACATGAACACGTTGAATTTGTTTGTGGCTGTTATTGACTGATAAACCATGAATCTTATCCTCTAATTTGGGTTTCAGCTGTGCCGAGTCCGAGTCTGTTCCGCTTTACCTTGATGTTGACACTTCTTCCTTCTACACAGAGCTCAGTCTGGCACAGGTAGGAGCTCTCATAAGAGTGTACACTCATGAACACACACACACACATGCACAATATATATTGGTAATTTCCTCTTGGTGAAAGAGGTACAAATCAGTAAAGAGACATTTTGTTCAACACAGTATAACATCTGTCCTTAATGTATATCTCTCTTCCATTTCTTATTAAGGGAGGAGAAACCACGTATTAGTTTTTTGTTTTTAAACGGTTTAAAATCGTATTATAGTCAGTGGTGTAGCGGTCAGTTATCAACTCACACTCTCTCACAAA
Source organism: Macroramphosus scolopax (assembly GCA_901007825.1). Taxonomy (NCBI): domain Eukaryota; kingdom Metazoa; phylum Chordata; class Actinopteri; order Syngnathiformes; family Centriscidae; genus Macroramphosus; species Macroramphosus scolopax. The sequence goes on along the minus strand of CAAKHC010001674.1, from coordinate 32,085 downwards.
TACACTGACAATTGATGGTACAGCCCCATTGTACATCCCCAATTCTTATAATCTCACATGTGCCTGCCCTGCTGGTGGCTTGTGAAAACAGATGGGTTATCAACTACAATGCAAGTATCATTTGTCTCTGTGATTAGGCTCGTAGAATCACTTGTGCTCCTCATGTGCAAATGTGGTCCCACAAGCACGGGGCTGTACATCTGTGGAGTTTTTTTTCCTGCACCCAATCCACAAACAAAAACGTTGCTGACTGAGACTCTTTTCATCACAGGACTTTAAGCCCCAAATAACCCTCTGTTGCACTCCATCCCAGAACCAAAAGTAAATAAATCCCAGTTAGATTTAACTGCGTAAATATTCCTAATATTACTGATTTTCTATTATACTCATAAAACATCTGCGATTTACATGCTGTTGTTTTTTTCTATCCTGCCACACACATACACAATTTGTGATTGAGAGCTTGACTTTGTTTTCTGCCCAGGCGTCCCTGTGGTGTGTGACGGCTCTGTGGCTCACCCAGTCCATCCTGGCCTTCCTGCGGCTCTACCACTCACATAGCCAGCACATCAGTGGGCCGTGTCTTCCCAGGGAAAAGGAGCTGCTGCTGAGGCACAGTCCATCTGACGGCTCCCCCTCACCTCCGCCTCCTTCAGCAACACCCACAATTTTAGACGAACGATCAATGGGCTGGCAATGCAAGTTGCATGTTGATGACATACTGTAACTTGATGTCTCAGCAGGGCCAACACCACATACATTACATTGCACTGCCATGTCAGATCATCCTCCCCCGCC
>CAAKHC010001674.1:1504-31267 GCA_901007825.1 Macroramphosus scolopax | reverse complement strand
GACACTTTATGAATCCATATCTAAACTGAGTTATATCCAGTCAACGTGTGCGTCGCTCAACGAGTGTAACAAAAAGGAAAGAGGAGGGATGAGAGAGGAGACCAGCTGTCCACCCCCCCCCCCCCCCCCCCCCAAACCCCCCCCCCCCCCCCACTAACCTCACAACTTAGGCTCAGGTTGTACCTCATGTATTCTGTAATTCACGTTACAGAGCCAAGCTAATAATAGGAAGTGAACTGATATAGAACAGTTTAATTCTATTTCACATCCAAAAAGATGTAAAATATGTCAATTCCAGCTTCTATCTCTCCTTCAAGAAACAGCTTCAACTTGAGAAGAATCTGGCCTTAAACTTAATATTTCAAGATGATTTGAAGGGACTATAAGAAATCAGAAAGATCCTCAGAGTCAACATCTTGGTTTTTTAAATATGATGTGAAAATGAAATGTTTAGTTCGGTGAGTCAAATGTAATCATAGAACACAACAGACACAGACTGGGCCAAGGACAACTTTTCCTTTTGAACTAAAGGAATTTTGCAGAAACCAAAAGCAAGAAGCACCCACCAGAGGAAAAGCAGACGTCATCTGTGATCTAATACCGATAGCGTTATTCTGCATCTGTTGCTGATCCTCGTCATTAGTCCATGACATTGCATTACGTTTCTTTTACAACACGTGCAGATGGTGTTGTTCCATCTGGAGTGTAGGTAATTTGCATGTTTGTTTACAGTTCTGCTGGACCTTTTGTGTCCACGTCAGGGAGGATCATTTTTGTAGACCTCTTTGTGTAATATTCAGATAAAGCACTGAGGCGCTTTTATTGTGAAGCATGTGGTGAGAGTGTGACCGAGCCACCAGTACTTGAAACAGGCTCACTGTGTGAGCATGACCCTAATGTTCTGTTGTGTAATGAAAAATCACTGCCGCCCATCTCTCCTCTTGTGAAGATTTTATTATGATGCTGTTCGTGTTGACACAGCTGCTGCTAGGGCATTAATGAAGCAGTCAAATCTTCACAAATATCAGGATCGGGAAGGTTTATCCTGTCTTATGAGGATCCTTAAAGATAAACTTTCGAAGGATCTCTGATATTTTCCATTTTAAAAGGTTTGTGTGGAGCCCTAAAGAGCTGGTGAAAGGGAAATAAGTGACAGCTTTGCTGAGTTTTTCAACATATGATGCAAAGCTGATTCCAAATTTCTTTCCTATTTAACGCAAGCAGTTGTCATGACACACAGACAGCGGAGCAAGAAATCTGAAGTAAAGAGAGTGGGGAAAGTGAGGTACAATTGTAATTTAAGAAATGTTCTTGTATTATAACTGAATGTGGTTTTATTTTTTGCATCTTGTACCTGTGCTCATTCATTTTCCTGTTTTTGAATTTGTCTTGTCAAATGATAATAATAATAAGCTTCTTGCTATGAAAGAAATTTGCCTGAACTCATTGAACCAGTTTTACATATACTACACTTTTCTATTATCTTATATTTTATCCTTTTTTTAAGTTTGGAGTGGATTCAACACTGATCAACCATTTTTATATCAACCCTCAAACTGATGCGTGTTATCTAAAAGGGGTAGAACATAGTGATATTTATATTGTTCCCCTCTAGAGTTTTCACTATTAGCTTCCCTCATCTTAGTATGCTCAATATACCATGTCTGTTACATGTGAAGATAAGTACAATAGTAATAACCTAATAATAAGTCAGAGGAGGTTACTCGCTGATCAAAATATCATATGACCAAAACAGAGATGAAGACACAATTGTCATAACCATCTTCTTTAACACAAACAACCTTGAAGAAGGGTGCTTTCCTAAAAGGAATGATACCTTGTAATACACCAGTAGTGAAGTTGAAAGTACAGTTCATCCTATTTAAATGTAAAGGTGAGAAAGTTAAATGTAGAAACTCTGCTAAAGAATCAATTACAGATACTCAAAAATAATACTTTAGTCAATGAGTATATTTTAGGACTTAATGTAAACACAATTCTATCCATGGTCTACACTTGATGTAGTAACAAATAATGTTGTCAGGTGGCAGTAAACATGACTACAAGTTTCAACTTTACCAGAAAGCTGAAGGACGAGGAAGTAAACGAGTACTGGTGAACCAATCACAAACCAGGGCTCCATATTGAACCGATGTTTTGATGCGGTCAACACGGTTAACTTTTTACACAAGAAGCCACCAAAACGAGACAGTGACAGAATTTATTCTCACATGGAAACAATGAGGCTTTCGTATATCAAGAAATTAAAAGTGCCGGAACTGCGGTCAAGACTTAGAGAAGTTGGTTTGGACACTCGTGGACTGAAGGCTGAGCTGGTGGACCGACTCTGGGCTGAATTAATATCAATCAATTCAGGAAGTGTAACAGAAGGTGCAGAGGTGGTTAGACTACAACATGACGATTTAAGGAGACACTCAACACCGACGGAGATTGTAGCGGCATTGGCTTCCTCCTCCGAGGTGTCCACATCACCGGCAGCAGCAGTTGGTGTTACTCCGCCGTATGAATCTGACCGGACCACACAGTACTCGGACTCTGCCACTCAGACTGAGACAGAGGGCGATCTGCAGACACTTCAACCCGGGTCTGAGTCCGCTTCAGAGGATCTGAGGGTGTGCCAAGCCGAGGGAGGTGCACACGGTCCTGCAGAGGACCGAGGAAGGGCTTTCTACGAGTTCAAAGAGGAGATACGGTATAAAAGGTAGTGACAGCTGGTTGCAGAGCAGCACCCACCTTTTCCTCTTATTTTGCTGTTTGTTGTATGAATGGGTTAATGCCATGAACTTGTTGGGTATGCACTGGCTGTGAAAACAATTGTCCCTTTTGGATAATAAAAAGCATCTATCTTATCTAGAAAAGGCATAGATCTTAAGAAGACATTAACAAAATATCAATAAATCATTCAAATGAATATGACACATTAGTTAAAACTTGGCTTGCAAATTTCCTTCCTATTAAAATGGCCTTTTCCATAATTTATACTTTTCCATTGCACATCAGAAGCAGCGATTCTGAAGCGTCTCAATGGACTAAAATGCAATTTACTATTAACATCTGCTCTCCTGGGAAACACAATTCAAATAAGTATATAAAACCTTTATATACTTTACCAGACACCTGGGAGTTCAAGTGATCTTTGCAGTTCCTAGCACTACACTCTACTGGACGGAGACCAAAACCTCACATCCAATCTAGTTCTTTGATTTTCCCCAAGTTGTCTAGATCAAAATACATATGACTCATGAATATGTTTTGACGAGTCGTTTTTTATTAAGCATTATGATATTGTTTTTTCTACCAGAGCCAAATCACCACAACCTCCACTGGAGAGAGAGGAGACAGGAGAGGAAGATAACGATTCCGTCAGACTAGATCCATGTGAGTCTTATATCACTCCAAACATTTTGAGTCTTCATTTACTTTAAGGTGCATTGTATTCATAATATCTGTTAATTCGTCCCTAAGGAGGAAGTTTGTTTTAAGCAAACTTGAGAACCTAAGAACTGTGCAGATTCATTTTTAATTTCCCCTTGTCCTTGTTTGCCCAGACAACAGTCACCTCCACTTTGACGTGGGTCTAGATGGAGCCTCTGGCCAGCCGCTATTCTGGGACAGATTTCCTTTACTGTGGTCAGGCTGCAGGCTCAGTCACGGCGTAATACAGGGCAGGGTGGGCTTTGAGGTGAGGCTGGAGAGGAAGTTGTTGACCACAAAGATGGAAGACCAAGAAGGCACTGAGCCCTACGGGATGCGAATAGGCTGGTCAGTGGCCGACACCTCTTTACTGCTAGGTAAGGATTTAGTGCCATGTTATAGGTGTTTAACCCGGAGAAAAAGTTATTGTAACACAGAGAACTTTTCTTGAAATTTTGTTCTTTATTGGGTTATATTTAATATTCCGCCTTTCAAATATCAAAAAAAAACTACACCTATGTTGTATGTGCCGTTGAGTTTTTCACTCACATTATTCCAGATTTTATCCTTTTTACTTCTTGATATATTAATATTCATTCATTTTCGGTCAGGTTCTTTGGTTAAAAACAAAAGGTGCTAAAATATATAAGTTTAGGGGGATTTTTCATCCTACGTTTGTAGTCTCTCTTCTTGTTTTTCTTTTGATTGAGAAACCCCTGGCGACAGAAAATGGCATATTTTGCCTTTTGATTAAATAAACTTAAAAATAATAGAGTCATGAGTCAGCGACATACTTAGCATTTAAATCCTCACTTGCATTTGCTCTCCGCTTGTTCGCCTTCAGGTGAAGAGCAGTTTTCTTTTGCTTATGATCGACGAGGTATAAAGGTGTCAGAGGGAGCAGAGGAGGAGTTCGGAGAACCATTTTCAGAGGGGGATATCATTGGCTGTTATGCTGTGAGTGACACTTTCCTCTGTACTTGTTCCCAGCTTCTTTATTTTTCAAACTCCTCTGGTCCCTAGAAGACCCAGTTTTAATGGAGTTCAGGTACTTTTTCAGTAATGTCAAGTGTGTGTTTGTGTGTATGTGTGTGTGTGCTTACACGTGTACACCGACAGAATTTCTCCACAGGTGACAATGTTCAGCTCTCGTTCCATAAAAATGGTCGTTTCATGGGTGTGGCCTTTTCCCTGGATGTGTCGGTGCTGCGGGGTTGTCCTCTGTTCCCGCATGTCCTTTGTAAGAACTGTTCCATCAGGTTCCTCCTGGACTCAGCGGCTCCCCCCTGGTACCCAAGCCCACCAGGCTTCACACCGCTGGCAGTTCTTCCTGCTGGGCAGCGGGTGCGCGCCACCTTGGCCCCTAGCTCCAGAACACAGTGCGAGGTGAGTTCAAAGCCATTCAAAGCATCAACCTGCCAATCTGGAGAAGCGTCTGGCCTCAAGGACACCCTGCGTATCAAAGCTTGTGTCCAGCCGCATCATCTTCCCATGTTTAGACGCTTTTATTTTCCTCTGTCTGTAGATGGTGTTGATGGTGGGTCTGCCTGGTTCTGGGAAGAGCCATTGGGCCAGAACTCACCTCCAGCAGCATCCAAAGAAGCTCTACAAGCTGTTGGGCACAGAGGAGCTGCTCGCATGTATGATTGTCAGTAGAAACCAGTCCTCACCCTCACATAGATGCATTCAAATTAGGGTGGATGACATGTTTGTCCTGAGCAACTGAGCTAAGAGATTGTGACTTGTGTGTGTGTTTAGGGTGGAGGAAAGAGGGAGATCAGGCTGCAGCAGGCCTCTCAGTGTCTAACTGAGTTAATCAGGATGGCTTCTCATGCTCCAGGCAACTACATCCTCGACCAGGTAACATTCCTCTTCTTAGCAATCCTAATTATTTCTAGTAGTGTCTTGTGGAAGTAATGTTTGACTGTGTTAGAAGAGAGGACGGTTTTCTCTACATCTGCGTAAAGGAATATGTTAATAGCAATTCTGAAGGACTACAATCACCAAGATATTGTTTTCCAAACAGTTAACTTTAAAACATTTTTTAAATATCCTTCTCTGTCATCTTCTTTTTTCCAGTGCAACATCCTCTTCTCTGCACAGCGTTACAAGCTGCAGCTGTTCACCGGCTTCAGGCGTCAGGTGGTGGTGGTTTTCCCCTCAGCAGAGGAGTGGAAAAAACGACTGTCTGAGCATCAGACGCGAGATGGGGAACAGATCCCTGAAACTGCCCTGCTCAAACTTCAAGGTCCTTCTTTTGTACATGTATGGAGATTAAATGAAATGATAAAGCCAGAGACAGCATGCACCAACCTGGGATGCATCAGACGCTGAGCAGCTGTAAACAGTCCTACAGAGGGAACACAGTCTCTTTTTTCTGTAGTCATTAAACTGACGCCCGAACGAGAGAACAATGGAACGGAAACTGATGCATGATGCAGCACTAGTAATTTGTTTATGTAATATCATTACATTAGTGGTCTAGAAGATGTGTGTTGATTTGAATTTATTTTATCTTTTATTATGGAATAAGAATCCCTGAAAAATGAGCAGAAGTGTACAGCTTTTATAGGCGATGAATAAAGCTAAAGGTGCTTGGAAGCACACTGGTTTGGAGGCTCTGGTAACGCTGACAAGCAGATATTAACATTTGACAGCAGTCAGTCAAATCAATGGATCTATTGCAGCTTGAACATCACATATAATGTCTGTAATGCCTCTTCAATTTTGACGTCCTCTCTGTCTCCAGTGAGCTTTCGTCTTCCAGAGCAGCAGAGTGACCTTCTGGAGGAGCTGCAGTACGTCGAGCTGCCTCAGGACCAGGCGCAGACACTCCTGCAGGACTATAAAGACAAGGCACGCAGACTGTTGCCTCCCGCTCCCAAACCAGACAAGAAGAAAAACAGATTTCAGAAGAAAAGGCCTCGACCACGCGGCCCTCCCCCTACTCATTGGAACCACTGGGCCTGGCTTAATGGTCAGCGTGAAAAAGGATGACATTGTTTTTGGAGACTTGATATTTAAGACGATAGTTGATGTGCTTTTCATTATTTTCTTTCAAGGGTGGACTGACAGCAGGTCCAACATGCAGTCATGGAGCCAACAGCCAAGATACGTGAGTGGATAAAGCTGTGAATAAATATGCAACATACAGACTGGTTTGAACTTAATTCAAGTAAAAACTAATTGCCTTAACATGCTTTACATTTCAGTGGAATAACGCTTATCAGGACCAAAGCTTGTACTACAACAGCACGGACTTTGGTTACAGCGGTTAGGAGGTTCAAGGTGAAGGAATGTGATGAACCACCGAACTGTCTCCATTGACACAGACAACAGTTCTACTAACTTCATTCTGTTTGAAGAGGAGTTCTGACGAAATCAACAAACAAATGTACAGAGGAGCACAGTGAATATTCCACCCTGCTTTGACTAATCAAAGCTAATCAGTGTTGTAGCATTCAATAATTTCAATGACAACTGGATGGTAATTTCGGATTTTTATTCAAAATATTTCTACAAGTCTGTAGTTTTATAATGTACAGATTTCCAGTAATTAAAAATACATTTTGTACAGTTTGAGCATATCAAAGAGTAATAAAGCCCTGGATTTTAAAAACACCGTTTCTCTTAATCTTTATCTGCTGGATCTGTTGTGATCTGTCGAGCGCTGTCTTCCCTGTGAGGCTTCACGGTTTGAAAAAGCAGCACAGCTCCTTTGGCAGAAGGACACAGCTCCGACCACAGAGGGCTGCTTGTGTCCAGCCGCATCATCTCCTTCAAATATTGAACAAAACAGTTTATACACATTTATCTTGAATCCCGTCACTTCAAACTGAACTTGCCCATCTAGATCTTAAGTACTGTACTTCACTTTTAATGCAACTGCTCAAACAGGCCTGTAGCTCCCCTGTACATGTGTACATCTGTTATTCTACATATCTTACCGTTCTGCTGAGGAAGATGATATCTGTTGACTCCTGGGCCTCTGCTCCTCCTTTCAAGTACAACTTTCTGACTTCATCAGATGTTAGTGAGCAACTGAGGACACAGATACGACACGCAAACCTTGTTTAAGTAGTTGTGCATCTCTGAGGTACAGCTGCATCTCCTTCATGCTACAGTGACTCAATATCGCTGATGGAGACCTCCGGAGATAAATTAGACAACCACTGATTCAAAAGAAAATAATTCTAAGGTGTGTTTCGAGATTCTATTGGAACCAACAAGTACCTGATGTAAAACTCTGCACTCGGTCTGCCAGCGCTGGTGTGATTCAGAGCAACACCCATCAGAACCGGCTCTCCGAGGAAACTCAGCGGAACATTCACCTGGAGAGATACAGGTTTCATAGATTATCCCCAGAGGAACAGAAACAGCTTGAGTGGAAATAGACAATGAATAATACCATATTATACTGAATCATTGTTTGATTTATTTATATCTCAGTCTGTTCCAGCATCTGCAGAGTTAAAGCTGTTGACCGTTTTATATAAATTAACTGAATACTATCAGGTGTTTGACTTGATAGGACTTGATTCTGACACCAATAATTGTGATGGACATTCACTACGTACTTCAAAAATAATCAACCTATCAATCAGTTGCAGCCACAGTACAGAATGGGAGACAAAAATAAAAAGTCATTTTGAAAAGCTCTTAGAAGAACATCAAAAAACAAATGAAATTAAGTAGCTGCATTATTCACTAAACAAACTTGATGGACCAACAAGGAGGACCTACCTCGTCTCTAATCTCGGCGCACACGGACGAAAAAATCTCAGAGACGACGGCCCGCGGCTTCTCCTGCAGCTGGGTCAAATTGATCTGATCCTCACGCACGGCCTGACCCAGACTATCACACACCGCCTGAAGAGAACAGTGATGTTAAGAATGAAACACCTGGTAAATCAATGCCACATGATTTACTTCATTCCTCCTCACCTTTGGTTCTGGGTGACCTCCAGGGATGTCCAGCTGCCCGCATGCCTCAGCCACCCTCTGGCTTCTCTTGATCAACACCACCTGCCCGTCATTTGTACACATGATCGCACCCACGCCCAGAGGCTGCGCCAGCAACGCCACACTATTGTTGAACTCCACCTCTCCACGCCTACGTAGCTCAGTCACTTGGCAGGACCAGTTAGTCCCCAGGTAGTCCTTGTAGCAGGTGAGGCCGACTCTCAGAGTGAGGAGTGGCCTGGGCTCATTGTCTTCTGTGTGTTTATCACGTATAGAAAGTTCATCTGTAGACGTGGAGGAAGCTTGTCTCTGTGTGCTGTCTTTAAGGTTCTCAGAACTGAGGTCCAAACCATTCAGAGCGGCATCATGCAGACCATTGGTGACACAAAATGTCTCCTCTCCTGTTTGCTTGTGGCGTGTTCGGCTGTCCTGGTCCTCTGCAGAGTCAGAACAGAGGCTGGGGTACGAGCTCGTAGATAATGGACTCGTATGAGAAGCCCAGTGGAAGGAGTGCAGCCTGAATTTGGCCCCGTTGAAAATCCAAGGCTCCTTGGACACTCGCTTTGCCCACAACTCCTCTATGTGATGTTCAAGAGCCTGATCTGTATGCCTATTAAATCTGGGAGAGGAATATTACAACCTATTTTGGTGACGACATTTTCACGCTTGTAAACTATTAAATTGATCTCAATGAATACAGAGAAAGGCGTGCAGTGTGTTTTACAATCATGTATATAATAAATATGTTAATTCCGAGAAGTCACTTAAGTGTCAATATGATCAAAGTGATTGTGACTGAAATGCCTGTGGAATGTTGACCCATTTTTTTCCAATATCTACGTCACAAAGAACCAAAGTGTTTTTCGGATGTGTAGTTTATGGTCCCACCTTTCAGAGAGCTCAACCTGGACTTGTGACTGCCGCAGCCCCCGCCAGGCTGCACAGTCCAACAGCAGGGACACTTCAGGGTCCATCATCTCTCACTGTTAACTGGCTGGAGGGTTTCTCTTCAAGGATCCAGTTTTGAGAAGTTACTGCTGGTGCAGTCCTTTTGAAAAATATACAAAAATATACGATGCCGTTTGTTATTAACATGTTGTAAAGACTGAATCGGTGAGCAAGTAAATATATAGGTTTGTAGTAAGTCAGGTCCTACTGATGAAGTCTACCTCGGCACCTCATTCACTAACCAGAAAGACCAGAAATATTACAAAATCAATGATGATGTTCTTGTTTCGTTGTTTTTTCTCCAAACTTTATTATACTATTCAAATGTACAAACATTGCAGACATGCTCAAAGACATTTGAACAGTTTTATAAGTTCAGGAGTCTCAATTTATTCTTTAAATTCACATACAAATACAATTAAATTGTGGGTAATTTTTGAGGAAGCAGATCCACATGCCAGCAGTAGATGGCGGTAATGCGCCTTAACGCTGGTTGTCATTAGGAAGAAGAAACTGATTCTGCATTTACTGACATATTTAAGAGATTACTGTGTGAATTTGCAAACGTTTAATGAAATCAAGAAGGGTGTCGTGAAACTGCTAGTACAAAAACATACATATTAAAAAGTCCACACTTGTCAGGACGAACGTTTTTAAGCTACTGGTCAATCTGACAGATCACGTTGAATTGACGATTCTAGTGTGTTTAATTGAGAGATGAAAAGCTTGTAAAGTGTCCCACTGTTAACCAGCCAAAGTAACTGACATTTAACATTTATAAGACTGACATTTATAAGAACCGTGTTGAAACTATAATGACCCGGACCGATATAATGTCTCAGTTCCTGGAGTAAACATTGTTGAATCCTGTTTAACTTACCTTCATGAAGTGTTGGCAAACTGTATTTTACTTCCTTGTTTTAGATGGAAGCCCGAATGTTTTAAATCCCAGAGATGTTTTAAAAGAGGAGAGACCAGAAGGTGTTCTGTTTGAATCCAATAGGAGACGTGGCGTGACAGTTGAAAGTGTTGAGACAGACGGAAGCAAATTATGGTTGCTTTAATAAACAAACAGTTGTGACTGATAGCATTGGCTTATGGTGACACACGTGACCCAAACAATGGTCGTTTGCCGTTACACTTTCAACAATGGGAACTCTTTTAATATGCTATCTTCTCTCTAGAATATCTTTGTTCATTACCGCCATCCAGTGAGTAACAGTAAGAACTGCAGCCTGCTGAGTGTGACTTTACCATCAGAACTAGTTTTACAGGCATTATTAACATGTGCAGAAACAAATAATGAATCAGTGTAATGTACTTTTTAAGTTTTGTCTCGAAATAAAAATATACAGAATAATATGTATTGAGTTCACAGCTCTCTGAATATCATATTGTAGCAAACACAACGTCGTTTCCACACAAAGTCAGACATTTGGTCGCTCCACTCCTCTGAGGAGGTGGAACTTTATTTTGAAGGCGGAATGTCCCTTTTCCGGTTTGTCTGCATACAGCTGGACAGCGCTGACTGTATGTAACAACATCAGAAGAACAGTGTTATGAAACCGAGTCCTGCTGGTATGTTTGTTTCTAATCTCGGACAATGTCGTTGTACATTTTGTATTAATTTCTAGAGCATTGTTCCATGTTTCTTTTTCGGTCTCAGCATAAATCTTCCAGTTAGATTAGATCGTCGTTAGCATGTAACAGCAACAGTAAACGTCTGTGCAGCTCTTGCAGCTAGCACCAGCTAACATTAGCTACTCTGCCCAGGTAACGTTACTGTTAAAACTCCTGAGTTTTGTATGTGTGTATACCTGGATTTGTCCATTTTATATTATAATTTACTTATAAAAGCAGCAGTCCGTTGTTTGGTGGTGGGGAAGAGATTGAACGAAGCGGTAAATCAAATGATAAGTTTCTAAAAGTAACTTATACGGGGTCTACAAGTCCCACAATATAATTCTCCAGTTTCTTCAGGACAGGGGTTGTGTTAAAATTATATTAACAAAGGTTTTGTTTCTATGTGCTGCTGTCCCTTTTCAACATTTCAATGTCCTTTGTGGTTCTCAGTCAGGTCACGTGTCTTCAGATGAAGGGTAGTTGCTGAAATCATCAGTTTCAATGGAAGCACATTGACAGGTAAAGACAGAAAAATGTCCATTAATAACGTTGAACAGTTCTTCAATCCTCTCTTTATGGCATGGGCAACTCAGTTATTATTCATGATTAGGATCTTGAAATGGTTTATGGGTTTTACCTTACAGGCACATTTACAGTATAGAGCTAATGTTTTTCAGTCGTTTTACATGTTAAAGGGCAAATATACAATATTTGTGGCTTTGTTGTTGTTGCGCTGCTAATTAAGCTGTGCCTAGAAATAATGAGACCCAAGAGAAAGCAAATTCTACACAATAATGATATATTTTTGGCTGTCCATTTACAATATTATTAAATGAATGGAAAGGTTTGGTAAAAATGAAAAATGTCCAGGCGTGTTGCAGCACAGCTCCTCCATCCTATGTCCACTTGTGTCAACCATAACTATGTTTATATGGAACAACATCCATCATGGTAAGAAGCTGCGAAAATCCATTTCAGGGCCATTTTAAATGCTGCAATTGTAAGACTGATTCTGTCCCATTTCCTGGTCAAGTTATACATCTCAAAGGTCTTCCTGCGTCTTCTTCCCTGTTCTGCCTTTACATCAGTGCTGGAGTTAGCGTTTGTCCTCTCTGCTTAGTCCGCTGTGTGGAACAGCAGGAATTTATCATCATGCAGTTGGAGGCGCGGCTGCGTCTGTGTCACAGCTGTCTTTGGTGCTGCAAGAGTGGACTGCGTCTACTTTCCCAGAGTGTTGCACTCAGGTAAACTTCTTTAATATATATGAATATATGTACATAAATCTCCCAAAACAGTTGCACCACAGGATTGCACAACCGCGTTCTACTGCTCCCGATTCTTCAGCATTCTCTCTGTCACAAACTGGGTGGAACTCACACCCATAACAAACACTGCTGCCGATATAATAGAGCTCCCCACAGCCAACATACTACATGTATTACAAGCACAATAACGCAGGAGGTCCCCCACCCACTCACTCAATCGCCAGCATAGCAGCGGTAAACAGGGTGACTTCTTTCATGTTGTTGTGCCTCTCGTTGCTGCATGCTGTTGTGTTGTATATTACGGGTTTTTGTCTGTCACTGTTGTCTGGTGGTATGTTTAAAGTGTAATGTGGGTTTTTGATTTGATGTTTAGCACTGTGAAAAATAATTCTTCCCTGGGGACAAAAATTCTGATAGTATATATCTGTGTGTGTATATGTATTTTTAATTTAATCAGAGCAAGTTAATACAGTGATAATACAGTGGTGATTACGTTCATGTACCCCACGTTTTTTTTTATGCTTTTTTTTTCCTCACTTTAGAAAAGCTGTGAACTACTACGACCTCCTGGGAGTCAGATCTGATGCCACCTTGGAGGAAATTAAAAATGCGTTTTTTGACAAATCGAAAAAGGTACGCTCCTCATTTCACAATGAACTCGGCATTAAGATACATTTCTGACCACATGAGGGCAGCGTTTCACTACCTAGTTTCTACTCCTTATCGGTCCAAACTGGGGATGCTCTGACTGTCTGTTTTCATGTGGCGGCTGCCTGTGTAAATAAGCGTGGCCATGTACATTTACTTCATGGTTGTAGCAGAGAGGAAGTATTGTTGAGTATAAACCATACATGGCTCATGCCTGTACCAGAATAACGTGATTGGTTTGCTGTGCGTACTTCATCATTACTGACTTGCTCATCATATGTAACTACAGTTGCACCCGGACAGCGACCCATCAAACCCGGCTCTGCACAGCCAGTTCGTGGAGCTGAACGAGGCCTACCGTGTGCTGAGCAAGAATCCAAGCAGGAAGGAGTATGACTTCAAAATCAGATACCCGTACAGGGCAGGCCAGGTGTACAAATCTACCTCGAGCCACACCAGGTACAGAACCAGGTGCACAGTGTCGCAGTCCAACACAGTTTGTGCTTTTTAATTAGTCCTACATAAACAGTGATTGCATGAGGAAAATCAAGGTTAATCTGTAACAATAAATGCAACATTTAATTGAATAGCATTTGTCATGTTTGCTTGCGGTCACATTCACACAGGACTGACTACTCTCACATACCTGAAACGTCTGATGGTGCTGTGACCCTGTAAAAGTATTTATTCGTATTTAAACATGAAAACAACACCCCTGCTGTAATGTGCACTACACCTTTGGTTAACATTTGTAAGAATCAATGATTCTCACAGTGGATTCCTCGAGGGGTTCCAGGGGGCCTCCAACAAAAAGAGGAATCATTTATTGTCACTATAATTTAAAACAATGACAGAATGTATCACTAGTTCGTACATGGGCTTCATACACTTCTAATAAAACATCTAAAAGCGTAAATCTTGTTGGATGGGGGTCAATGTTCTACTTGATGTAAGTTTAGGCTTCATTGAAGAGAATAGCAGGAAAATAATGATTTACTTTCGGCCCTGTACATTATATTTGTTCAGCTCTTTATGAGGAGGATGTGGACATAATGACCATGTTTGACAGTCTTTTACGGACACACATGATGTTTGCTTCAAATGTACCTGCTGACTGCTGCTTATTTGCTTTATCGATCTGACTTGGTTGGTTGTAGTTTGATCGTCTGCTGATCTGTTGATCAAGTTGATGTTTGACTAACAAACCGATCGACCGTACTGTATATTGAATGGGGATGAAAGGCTTTGCAGATTCTTGATGTTTCTTAAACCGATTCACGTCGTTCAGATAACCCCGGGGAAATAACATTCAGTGAGCATACAAATAAAAGAATGTGAAAATCCTTCAATGCCACACACTGTCCGACTTTATCCACTGACTGTAAACACCATCTGAACCAGACTGGAAGGGACTCGTCTAACGTAGCCCGAGCAGCCGTAAACCCCAGATCCTGTTTATAATTGAATCATAAATATTTCCCTATATTGAACAAACCTTTGTTTACCTTTTTAAACTACTTCTCAACTAGCAGGGAGGCGGAGGACAACATGCGTTACTGGGAACATGTCCATCAGTCGCATGCTCAGGAGATGACGGCAGAGGAGGCGCAGCAGAGGAGGAAGAGGAACTTCCGCCTGGTTGGCTACTGCTTCCTGACTATGGTGCTCAGTGTTGGAGCTCACATAGTCTTCTTCAGGTAAAGGTTAAATTGATCTACACTTTTGTTGACTTGAGCTATGATTTATAATTGGTTTTCTTCCAGTAGCTGTAATATATGGACTTTTACTTTGTGTAGGAGACCGTTACCAGTGCTGCCCCGCAGATTAGAGGTTACACCTCTCTCCACATCTGCTGTGTTAATGAGGCAGAGCAGAACATTCAGTCTGAAGGTCATTCAGACAGATGGGAATGAGCTGCGCATTAGAAAGACATTCTGTTGCTTCTAATTTCCTGTCTTATTAATCTTTTTACGTGTAAACATAGCTGACGTTACAGCACATCTGTTACCTTTCAATTATGTGTCTGGTGATTTGCTCAACATAACAGTTATAAAATCAGAATTTTAGCGGTGAAGAGTAGCCGCTGGGAAGTGACTGTGACGCTAAGATATAGTGTTCAATGGGTCACGTTTCAGTTCCATCCGTGTATCTGTCCATCTGTAGCTGTGACCGTCTGCATAGTAATTTACTTATCTTCCCACTATCGTCCATACTCCTCATCTCCTTAATTCACTGCTGCTAATGCACTCACACACATGTCTTTGCTGCACCTTCCCATACGGATTAATGAGAGTGTTTGAGGACATGTCTTGCTGACGTGTGTCTTGGCGTGACCTCGTAAGCCTCGAATGTTTTGACACACTCACAAGGTTTTGCTTTGGTTTAAGGGGATTTACTACTGTGTGACCTGAAGAGCTATTTTAACAGCTGTGCAATCCCCGTAAGCACACGAAACAATACAACTGGTTATACAGGAACCCTTCTGATCTCTGTGACGTTAATCAGTTTAGAGTCCTAACTTTTGTGTGTTCAATCGTTTCAGGAAACTTGAAGAAGTTCACAATAACTTCATGGATGAGAAAGACCGAGTCATCACAGAAATATACAATGAATCCAAAGAGAGGGCCAGGTTTGTGCCTTCAAATTGATTTGATTTCCCTTGTTTGAGACGACAGTTGGTCTACTATGGAAACATTTTTTAATTATAGGTATGTACTGGCTTTGAATCATGTCTCTGTGCTGTTTCCCAGGATCAACGGTTTCAAGAAACAGACAGAAATCCTGCGGCAGAAACACGCTGAATTTCTAGAGAAATACAAAATCCCCAACGGTGGAGAAGACAAGTAACAGAGTCTCCAGCTCTGCTCTTTGATATCTGTACTCAGCTGGGAGTTGAGTTTGAACTGCCAGCCGTTGGAAGGCACCTGACTGAATGTGGTGTTAGTTTTGGAGTTTTAAAATATATTGTTCCCTATTCAAACATGTTGATACACCCGTGTTTGTCCTCCAATGTGATGCTCATGAACTAGAGACGAACGGGTGTGATGGAGGATGGTTTCATTTTGCCACATTTGTTTTTATTTCTGACCAAGCTGAGCTGTTGAGGACTATAAAACCGTTTATTCTGTAGCATCTTTGCACTGCGGACAGTTTGTCACAAACCTTTCCGCCGTTGGATCAGAAGAACACACTACACTGCATCCAACAAACCAACGGTAACATGTTACACATCTTTGTTAGTGGTACATCGCATGTGCTGCTCACAAATAATAGCTGATGTCAAATCATGATGAGACGATTATTGCAAAGCCGATTTGTTTCTTGGTACTGAATGAACTGATGACCTGAGAGCGAGCAACGAGGAGGAGGCAGTGTAACATTCATCATTATTGCCGTTACAGGTAAATTAGTTAAACAATGAGTGCTACTGGGCCTATTCATCAATCCTAAATGTTGAAATTTGGAATACTGCTGCCCGGCTGTTCATTGTTTCCTCTGTTGATCGTCTTTGCTGCCGTAGAAATGCTCCAACGGATGCTCAACTTTGGCATTCGCAGCCAACTTGCATCATGTTCCCCATTTGTTACAGATGGAAATTATAAATAAATGTATTTATAGTCAAACTGTTGTAATAACAGTGACAATGAAAACGTGTAAGTTGGATGGACTACTGATGACACTTCACTGGTCCTTTCAACAATCCACCAACCCATTTTGCCTTCATTTAGATATTAGAGATTTGTGCAATTTGTTAGATTTTAACTGCCTTATCTTCCCTGAGGGGATGTCAGTGAGAAATTATTAAAAGATACACTTCAGATCATCTTCAGTGTTCGTCATTACTTCCTGTGCGCTTCACTTCTCGTTCACAGCTGGTTTGGTTTTTGCAAACCGGCTCCATGCTGTCATTTCATATTCTGTACTAACACAAAATGAAGCAATCGTGGGAGGAAAACAATTAATAAAGGTTAATTGAGCATTTTAGAATCAGGTTTCTACAGTGACATTGTCGGACGGTGGTACTGAAAGGAGTTTATCAGAAGTCAAAAGTGGTTTTCAATTGAATACTCACAATTTGCGTCATCAGTTTTTAAAATCACCATTTGTTTTCTTGTTACATAATGGGAAGGACACTTGGTTCATTGTTTTTGTAAATGAATATTTGTACAACTGTAGGCTGACCTCGCATAAAATCCCATAACTACAATGTGGATATAGGGAAAGATATTGAATGTTTCCTCTGTCTTGTGTTGTCTTGTCACCAGCTGCCCTGAGACGTTAAAGATAACACATCCCCGCATAGCCTACAGACACCCTCATCCTCATGTGGTCTGTCATAACCCAAACACACCATAATGACTTTGGTGTTAGCAGGACTACACGCACACACAGACACACACACACACATGCTTATTGAAGGAAAACAAGGCGCATGGGAAAGGGAGCAATGAAAACAGTTTAAATTACTTAATCGTACTTGATCTTAAGTTTAACGAGCTGCAGACAAGCAAAAGTGCCAAATTGTGATGAAATCATGGAAGTGCATCTAATCAGTTATTTGGAAGTAATTGGAATATTAGTGGTAAATCAATGACTTGCTCAATCCCAAATTGACATGAGCAAAGCTTTCAAATGAACTGCTTCATTTGTGCTACGGAGGCGCTGGGAGGCTGAGAAATTGCTGCTCTTAATCAATCTGAGAATTCGGAAACAGGACTGTAGCCAAGATTTTAGAAATATTGAGGTATGAGTCCCCTAAGACCCCGCTCCGGACCACCCAAAAAAACATCTTTAAAGTAGACATAATTGATAAATTCTATACTCATGTCTTAAGTGTTGATGTGTAATGTGAAAGGCGTCGCCTTTAGTGATCGTGAAGAGAATTAGTGCCTGAATCAGCAGCTCCTCTGCTTTATAAAGTGTTATAATGAGTTTCAGCTTATTAATTAGCTGTAACTTTACTGTTTTCTTTTAATGTTACCACTTCCATGGAGTTTTTTTTTGGAGCATCAAACAGCCTTTTTAATAACCAACCAAACAACAGACACACAGTTAGCAGAGCATTTAGCAGCTAAATAGCCAGATTTTTCCTTGTGGCTTTGATAGAGACCCGTAACTGAGCTAAAGGCGAGTGCTTATTGGACTGTTTGTGGAAAGAAACACGACTCCACATGAACAATAACATCTGTAAGTGCTGGATGTGGAAATAAGAAGCTTTTCCCTAACAAGATCAAACATAACTTGAAAGGTGATGCTATGTCAAACCTGTTTATGCTGCCCCCTGGTGGCCAGAAAAAGGAATGAATAACTTTCATATTTGAATGTGTCAGTAAATTGTTCTGATATGTCAAAATTGTAGGTAAGCGTTTGTTTTACAGCTCCTTACTTTTCTAGAACAATTCCTGGAAATAACTGAGTTGATTAATACTGATAATAGACGTGATAGGCCTTTTTCACTAAAGATGTTTGGACATATCTCATGTAGGAAAAGCAGTAGTGTAAATTAAATGTCCTTAAGGTTACTAACATCGTCCCAACTCCCCAGAAAAATCTCAAGGACATGACCTCAGTGGTAACTAGACTTCTGTTCCTGACTTGAGAGGGGCCCCTAAAGGCCGTGTGACCCCCACTGCTCGGACAGCAGAGAAGCAGCACCTGTATCCAGTGCGCCTGTCCCGTTCGGAAAAAAGTTGGCAACGCAATGGTTACGCTGCGTGCGTCTCAAGGGCAAAAGGAAACGAGGAAACCGATCACAACAACAAATGAAGACCGGTGCCTTTGCAGGCCTTTCTCCTGTGTCTGCGGACAACCTCTGCTGCTCCACCGGCTGCGCTACATGCCAGGGAAAGGTTTTGTCTCAGTTTATTTATAAGAGGATGAAAAACGGGGAGATGCGCCTGGAGGGTAAACGTCACATTTTCAGTGGGAGCGACAGTGGAGAGAGACAGTGATCGAGCCGGGCAGCGGAATATGCAGCTCTGTCCCTCTTCCCGTCGGGACAAAGCGTCGGATCTCTACAGGATAAGCGTCCTGCGGTTGGTGGATGGGATTTTTTTTTACACACACGCAGATGATTTTTGAGATCGCACCACGTTTCAGCGGGAATCCGGAGGATCCTCCGGTCACGCCACCCCGGACCGGTTAATGAGAGCAGGATTCAACAGACTGACGGTACCCTGAAATAAATATAAGGGGGCAAAGTTTATACAAGTGTCACCACCATACCGGGAATTTGTGATTGTGGTGCCACGTTTTTCCAGTAAATATGACTTGAGTGGCACATTTTCAATCTCATCAACTAAAATATTATAAATGTAGAGTTTGGTCTGTTTCACCGACTATCATATACTGTCAAATACAAAAGTTACTCTTCCAACACTGAGGATGCCACCATGGGTGTCTTTTCAAGGAAGGGAGCCCGGAGAATGAAAGCGGGACTTCTGCGTCTTTGATCAGACACGGGGGCGACAGACAGGCGGACATTATTTCTTTTATTCTTTGGATTGGTCCAAAATATTTTTTGCTTGGCCCTTGGACTCCTGCACAATGGGGATTATGCTTCAAGTTATTCTAGGAATGTTTCAATTCCTGCTGCTCACCAGAATCCCGACGTCCCATGCCAGGGTATGTATGGACCATCTGAGCTCACAAGACTTTGTCTCAACTGGCCCTCCTGTTTATCATCAGATGATATTAAGGACCACTCGGCATTAGTTCATTCATTTTGTGCATGACATTTGTCTTGTGGGGACTTTTAGCTTTGTGCAAGTTATCCTCCAGGTCAATGACACCTGTCACTTCCGATCTATAATCCTGTAGGATGTTAATGATTATTTTAAATTGCCATGTGTTTAATGTCTCCTACCAGTCTGATTATACCACTCTACAAGGCTCGACCCTGTTTACACTGTAATTAATGGCTTTATTAGTGGTTAATTGGTCATTAACATGTTATAGCCTGCATCAGTTTGAGTATAAGCCATTAAGAATAACTTTTGGGCTCTCTAATTAATCAAGAAGACATCAAAAAGGTATGACGCACAGGAGTATGGATGTGTTTTAAACAGAAGGTTTCTGCCTTGGTGCCTCATTTGCTGCATAAAACACAGGTGACTCATGTTGCATCCCTTTTGGGTGAAGGCATCATCTTAGAACAACCTGTATTAAGGGTGGAGTCAGCTAAAAAGGGTGGAGCGTCTTGACTGTTAATTAAGTCTTGATTTTATAGCCAATCACAGAGACTGATCTTCTATTGTTGCTACAACTAGTTGATAGTTTTGAGTGGTCTGAGTTTGCTGAGGTTGGCGAGGCATCAGAGAAATTGTCGTTGTTTATTGTCTGGATTGAACAACATAGATGTTATCTCAATAAGTGAGTTTTAGCTGCTGGTAGTTGGATCTCTCTTTCTTGCTGAGCTTATCTGTGCGGCGGCTGATGTAGCTTCATATTTCACAGATGATGGTATCAATCCTCAGATCTATCTTTCAGCTACAAAGTGATTACACACATTTCCCAGGATGTCAAACGATTCCTTTAAGTTATTAAAATCAGCCTCGAGTAACCTGGAGGGGTATTTAAAGGATAGCTAATAAGGGCGATGCTGGGTGAGAATTCTTACACAACCTTGAAACCCAAGTCTCATTAATGATGTATAACAATATATAAAGAATTAAAAACATTTACTTAGCATTAATGAAGCCATTAATTGCACCTTGTAAAGGGGCCCTTTTAGACCGAGCAGTAACCTCTTGGCTTTTGCGGGTTAGATTCTGGTTATTATAGTTATTATTAACCCATAAGAGCTATTCAGTGATTAAAGTTATATATGGGCTCACTACCCACATGCGTACACTCCTACCACCGTGGCAGAAACAAATGCATCAAGACCTGCATGGGCTGTTTTTTTATTTATGTCTAGAGACTTATATCAGGAACAGGCAGTGCTCTGAGGCGCTGTGGGATCCAGCCCCGACTCTGATCTGCTGTATACTGTATGTTTTACTGATTCATGATCCTAGACACTACACGACATGACATACAGCAGCATACACTGGAAAGTCTCTTCACCTGCTAACAGCAGCTGTCTCACAGGCCACCCTGCTTCACAGGCTGTCTGCTTCTCTGACAGCTAATTTGGAAAAGGGGTCACTGCTGTCTCGCTGTAGTAATGCAGCTTAGTGTCAGAGAGATGGTTTATAGATGCGGCTTCTTCCGCACAGTCGTCTGTAACCGTGTGCTCTGGGAGCTTGATGTGTTAGGCAGTATTAGATAGTAACATACAGCTGTCGCTGGGACGGGCAGATGTGCAAGCAGAGGGAGGTAAAGGACGGATACAGAGGAGACACTTCAGCTCACATCTGAGTAGTCACTCACTTCAAGTATGATTCAGAATCATCGTCGGCCAAGCCAGGGTCTATTTTTATGATAACCAATTTGAGTTGTAGACAATCGATGTGAAGACATTTTGAATTGTGTGAGGACATTTTGCTCTGTCCTCCATTCTCAGACAATTTCAAAGGGTTGTTTAAGAGACCTGCTTTCAGATATTGGTTTTACAATTGTGTTTAGGTTCAGTTTAGGGTAACGGTTGGGGTCAGGCACATTGTTAGGGTTAAGGTTAGGTTAACGCATTATGTCAATGAACGTTCACACTAAGACAACTATACCAGCTTGTGTGTGTGTGTGTGTGTGTGTGTGTGTGTGCGTGTGCGTGTGCACGCGTGTGTGTGCCGAAGGGGGTGGAGCAGTTAAAAGGGGGCAACTGAACAAAGTCTACATTCCCTTACAGGTGGCCTTGGTTTTCTTCACACACAAATAAGCCCAATAACAGCAGTATGCGTCTGTGTCCGACCTCTTGTTTTGCTCATGTTGTGGGGACATACATCCGTCTCCATAGTAACATTGTGGGGACTCCCTTTCTGTTAGGAGACAAAAATCAAGTACCCACAACGTAAATCATTCAGTTTAGGGCGAATACTTTGTTTAAGAATGAGATAAAGTCCCCAGGAAATGAACGTAAGTCAATGTAACGTCGTCTGAAGTGGTGGACACACAAATGTGTTTTTGTGATCTTATATAAAGCAGTTTATAAAAGAATATTATAAAATCCAGCCCTCTCTCGTTGTGTTTCTCCCTCTCAGAGTAGACTGGATAGAGAATCAAATGTGTGAGTAAACAGCATAAAGTTGACTTGAACTGGCATAAAACAAACAAACCAGCGGCCCTGGTGTCCATTTCTATTTCTTGTACTGTTAAAGTTAATAGTATTTGTCCCCAGTTTCACAGCTCCCTCCCACAGACAGAGTGAAAAAAACATCAATATAAGAGCTTCAGTGGAATAATATTTTTGTCATATACTCCCGATATTCAAATATGTTCAAAATCCCCCCCCCCCATCAGCTCTATGTTGCTTTATAAAGTATATTATGCTACGACAAGCACAGCTGTCTGATATTACCATTATCAAATATAATCCTAATCATAAATACACTTGTTGTTTGCTAATCAGTCTAGACTCATGAGCTCTCATAGCTCAACTACCTGGAAAGTTAATTAGACATACATCCACCCAGAGACCCAGGATGGTGCTCACGGGCATATTGAACTATCATTAATTCAATATGTGTAATTTATTTCCCGCTGCAGCTGGCGCACTGGCGACCAGCAGACACGCCCAAATCCAGAGAAGCTCGAGAAGGTACGCTCCCTATTTCTTCAAACGATGCTACCTGCCTTCATGTAGCTGAAATCCTTAATTTAAAACATGTAGTCCTCGTTTGTTCCCCATCAGTGCGGCGGTGGTTGGAGGTTTATTCGAGGAGTGGCTGTGAGCCTCGGGACACTTTGGTGGAGGTTTGGCGGGAGTTGCCAGGGGAGACACATCATCTCTTTGTCCCGGCCTGTGTGTCAGTGAGGAGATGTGGTGGCTGCTGTGCCGACGAGGCCCTGGAGTGTGTCCCCTCGATCACACACACTCTCACTATGGAGGTACACACAGATCCATCGTAATGTCTAATAATGAACGCTGAAAACAGAGGGTGTTCAAATGTTGCATTCTAATGTTATTTTCTTATTTTTGGTGTAGCTGATGAGGACGTCCTTCATGAGACATGAGCTCATTGAACTGCCCTTCGTTGAGCACAGTCAGTGTGAGTGCAGGTAATAAAAACACACTTTCACTCTCCGGACTGAGAGATAGAGCTGATGCACCTGCACCTCACTGACGTCATCGCAGCTTTACACAGACACAGTTTGTTTTTATCTTTGTGCAGATTAAAAGAACATCTCCGACCGACATCGACTACAAGGTAAACAGTTCTTTCCTTTCTCTCTTTCATTCAGGAACATCCCTCTTGTTGTTTGTGTATTTTAACTGTGCGGTAGATGTTCAGCCACTAATGATCCACTAGTTGTTATTATTCATAACATGATAATTCAGGAATTCTTAAGATCTGGGACCATTTTCCTGCCTTTGTGGGTCTAAATGAGTCTATAAACCCAATAGCCAGAACTTCAGCATCTCCCTGTGCTCCAAAAGAAGTCTATGAAAGCAACGCAATGTACTGTGCATCATTTGGTTGCCAGGATTTAGAAATGCGCAAAAAAGTTCATTGTTTATTCCTAAAATCTTATAGATAAGCTACAATTTCTGACCTCCAACCCCAGACTCCAGTCTTTTCTGGACAGCTCTCTCAAAATTTTGCCACTTTAACAAAGACAGACTGCAATACCACCATGAAGATATGCCCACCATTATGTTGTGTGATATTAGATATCATTCTGCTTTTCACACATACTTTGATCAACCATCTACCTACTTTCTATTTAGCTCATCACAGTAAGCTGAATAGACTATAAATGTCAAGAAATGTATTCTCAGTAAGTAACGGCTGGGATTGTGTAAAAGGCCCTGCTGTTGGATCCCTGATGTTCTAACAGGGCCAAGCGGACAATCAAATGATTGCATCTTTAATGTTTATGTCCCGCCGCTTCCTGTTAGGACGTGGACATAAATAAAGGATTCCAACGTATGCGTGTGTATGCATTTTTCGCATAACACACTCGTGTGTATGCTTTTGCTGTCCTTGTTCATGTGTACGTTCCCAATATGCCAGTATAATGTTTTATTTGTGTTAGAATATATGATCCTCTATGAGCTGTGCGTGCGTGTTTGCCCCTCGGCGAGTTCGAATCTGTGTGACTCCCAGGATCCCCTGGGACGTCCCGCATCCTGTTGTCACCGTAGTGATGATTTTATCTCCTCTGCCATGTGCTCTCACCCAGACTGACGGAGCAGAGTCACGCATCCGTGATAGTAACTTAGAGCTGCAAACACAACAGCAGCAGTTAATAATGTCTGAGCTACGCTGGTAAATACTTTCCTCGCAGTTTGCACAGGATGAGACAAGAGGAGGACAGAGAAGTAAATGACTAAAAACAACACAAGGAAACTGGCATTAAAAGTATTTAAGTAACAAGTTATTTGATTTATTTAATCATATTAATGTAATAATTTATGAAAAAGGTTATGTAGGTGAAGTTTAGAGGAAAATCAATGACTTCATATAAAAAAGAAATAAACAAAAAAGGAGATTTATCATCGTGTTTAAGGCCTAAATGTTTGTCTTCCAGCACATTTAACAGTTCGGCATTTCATGAAAATTAAATTTGATAATCAATGTATTCTTTGCATTTTTCAAGTAGTACTCAAGATTTTATACTTGACTTTCAGTAAAAAGTACTTTTATTTTGAAACCTTACAATGATAAATATAAACATGTATTTCTCATATACCTCAAGCTGCAGTACAGGAACTACCTCACCCTAACCCTTCATGAAATGAAGCTGTCAAGTGAAGAGGAATATAAAACTTTAGGACACGTTCAGTCAGATCACTTGCAGTTATTCCAAGGATATATTCAGTTTGTAGATGATACAGAATGTTTGGGGGGATTCTTTTAAGTGTCAGAAATAAGTTTTTACATTGTTTCCTATCTGAAATCCCCAGGCCCTATCTCAAGCCAACAAGAGACAAGAACAAGGAGAGAAGAAAGTCCAGAGAGAAAACAACTGGAGCCATCATAGCTGCGTATGTTGAATATTTATTGCATATATTAAATATTGTAAATTGATACTAATCGTATTGTTCATGGAACACAGCATTACGGTTTTGTTCACAATATGTTCGTCAGTATTTTCCAGATACTATCTGAGTGTGAGAAAAAAAATAGGTTATCTGGTCTTCGTCCTTTTCGAAGGACAATGTGTTTTACAGCCACATTAGTCAAGGTCTGACAAACACACGCACGTACAAAAACATACACACACATGTTCTTAGAGAGATGATTGTAATAGTCAAGACTCTAAGAGATCTTGGTTGTCAGCTCCTCCATGTAAACGTGTAAGGTCGGGTTGAAGTTAGAGCAAGCAGGCTGCATTAGTACAACACGTGTTCATTAAAGTCACCTGGCTTGAGTTTAATGATCCAATCCACAGTTGATAAGAAGGTCATTTACTCAAGTACAATAAGAACTTTTTGAACCCATGAACCTGTTACACTGTAATCTGAGATGAACAGGTGGAGCTCCCAGTATGGATTTAGTTTGTGTATCTTTCTGGACCATGATTCCCATGATTGAGTCCAGAGCACTGAAGGGTAAAAAAAAAGGGCGCTTTTTTCTGCACCACTTTGTTGTCAGTCACAGCTGAACCCAGGGGCCAGAGATGGCTCAGTTCGGGTGTGATGTCCCTCAGCACCCATCCATCACTCAGAACAGGCTTTATTCAGACTCTGGCAGGGGTGAAATCTGTGTAATTTGCTCCCAAATGCCACCTCCTCTGTCCATGCCAGCGGCAGGCGTGGTCATCGGGATGCGAACAAAGATGGCCCCTCTCTGCCTCATTAAGTAACTTCATTAACGCCGCCAGCCTCCCGGGAAGACGGAGGCAGAACGGGCACCATTTAATGGACCAACTTTCTCAGTCTCAGAGAAAGTGTAGAGTGTCTGGAGGAGAAATTGAAGCCCGCACTGGAACAGACGCGCCATGGCAACACACCGAGGAACAGACAGACGGAAAGAGCAGAAAGTTAATCAGCAGAGAAGGAAACAGAATCCCATATTAGTCACACAGTTCCGTAACACTGCAGAGTGTTTGTGACACACTGGGTGTTTCAGCAAGCCTTGTATTTAGAAGGACTGAACATCTGCATTGAAGTGAAAGTATCAAGTTCTCATCACATAATTTACTGTTTACTAATTATTATTACTAATGACTATTTACTAGTCGGACCTCTCATGTGTACGACAGAACAAGAAAGGTAAAAGTACAGAATGTAAAATAACGTGATGAAGATGGATTCCAGTAAGGGAATGATACTTGGAAATGCACCAGTACTACTTCTCCATTAGCGCCATCATCAGGTCAAACTGTATAATACGTTGGTTTATAGCAATGGTTTGGAAAATGAGTCTCAGCTTTTCGTCATGTACACTGAGTGCTTATTAGCAGATTTTCGTAGGCTAACATGCGAAAGATGGTGAGCATGGTAAATATTATCACTATTAAACATCTGCATGTTAGCATTATCACTGCTAGCATGTAGCTTCACAGCATGGCTGCGGTCTCCTGCTTTAGTTATTCAACTGTTTTATGTATCACTATTAATAGTCTATTACTAAATTATTCAGATAACCGAACCATTCTTATACCCCTCTCTTCTCCAGGACCCCTGCTCTCTCCTCTCCGCCAACCAGCTCCACTCCCTCCCCGGGGCCTCCTTGTCGACCCTGCAGAGGGAGGAAGTGGACACTGGATCCAACATCGTGCCAGTGCCTCTGCACCGTCACTGCTGAGAGCTGCCGCCGGAAAGACCGGAGGCTCAACCCTCAACGCTGCAGGTTAGTCAACATGCAAACACACACAAACAGATTTCCGCTCCAAAATCGGAACATTTAGGAGGAAGTATCTACGACGTATTTATGTAAACTATATTTTTGTATGTTTAACTATGGAAAAATGCAATGAAAGAGGCCCCACAAGCTGCTTTAGGCTTTGCCAAGTACTAATGTGTTAATTCCAGAGCACCTTTTCATTGATCCTCTATTATAGAAAAAAAACTAAAAATCTGTTTCGTATGAAAGCGATTCTGCAATTGTTTCATCTTTCTCACTACATCTATACTTTTGATCTACTGAGAAATGTTTTCTGGGGGCGGCTATAACTTAGAGGGCAAACAATATATGTTGCTTTGTGTGTCCAAAATGATGCTACTTAAGCAGCATACCATCATTAGGGAGGTGTGATGGACAAACAAATCCAACATTAAGTCAGCATTTACCCTGTACAGGAATGTCACAGAATTGTTTTCAGATTTTAATCAAGACCTGTGTTATGTGTAATTTTGTTTCCTCTCTTTGTGGCTTCAGGTGTGAAGCCATGAGGACTTGATGTGTCCGCTCACTTCCATTCCCCTCCCTCTCTCCACCAAATCCCTGCTGATTTATCACTCTCAGCTTCAGTGCCATGAAGCATACAGACGCCTGGACTGCCAATACCTCAAACTAAAGGAAATGTCAGTGGATAAAACACACACGAACCTGTAGTAGAATCCTAGTTAAGCAACAAGTGTAGCATTAGAGCCTGAATATACAATAGATCTACATAAGTGTGTGCAGTAAAATATATACCCCGTATTTTTCCTCTGTGGCAAAGCTTCTGTCAGTCCACATGTACATACCTGCACAGACATGTAGAGTCACAAAACACATCGCATGAGTGTAGGGATGAAAGGGTCGCCTTAGAGAGACTGGAAACAGATGGATAAACAACATCTGCTAGATCTTTCCCAGTGGACCCAACAAGCCTGCAGTTTGAGCCTTTCCTGTCATGGTCGGTGGCTGGACTCTGTTGACCTGCAGTTGGAGTTATCAGTGCAAGAAAAAAATGGTAACAGAAATAATCACACTGTACAAGAACAACAGTCTTACGCATGTGTCTATGTGTTGACACCTCAGTGGAACTTTCAGGAAATCGTCACATGGAGATTTTCCAGGTTCATGTCAAGGCCAATGCTTGCAAGGAGAGTTCGAAACTGCAAACTCAGACTCACTCAGACGTGCCAGTCGGACATAGGATATGCACATGACTGGCACCCCTGTGTGTGTGGATCTATAGCTGGGCTGAATGCTGGGATGGAGTGTAACTGTGTGGTCTCCCCACTGAAAGACCCAGAAGGGTTATCCCTGCAACCGTTGTCTCTCATTCAAAGCATATGACCATGAGGCTGGCTCTCCAAGCCGCTTTCCAGCATTTGTTTAATTTGAGCCTTTTGTCTCCATCTTCATCGGCTCCTCGATTGAAAGCAGCCGCTTTGCCTCTCTTTGCCTCTCTGTTAGGCAGTGAGTAGAATGACAATAATGAAGTCTGGCGGCTGTCCACTGCTTCACACACAAACATTCACACTTCAACAGGAACACAGACGACACAGCAAAACCACCCAATCTCTCACTCTGCACTGCAGCACACGTACGCGCATATTTCCACACACATGCAATGTGAAATGAAAGCAGGTAGCCATAAGCTTTTGTTCATGCCACACCAAGTGTGCAAATAAATGTCAGTTGTTTATATTTGCAATTTACTGCAAAGTGTTCATTAAATATGGTAATATATGCCTGTTTTTATATTTGTCTGTCAAGTTGATTGAAAAGATATTCTATATTGCAGAATGTGTCTTTGTTTTGTTTTTTGTTCATCTTTAATCCGTCTGCATAAAGAGTCACACTGGGTGGCCAGCTATGTACACATTCAGTATCTAAACCCAAATGTATTGAATTTAAACGGCTCAAACAGGACCACAAGTGGGAGACTATATACATTATAATGTGTATTTCAAACAATCGGCGGGGAAGCGCCGTCCGTGGCTCACAGAAACCAAGCAAATAGCCTTTCCCAGTGCAATGAAAGGAAAACAAGGTTGTTTTTGTTGCGTGTTACAGCCAGGATGGAAAGAGTATTGTTCATCAGGAACATAACTTGTTTATATTCTGACGGAATCTCACGGTTTGGCTCCATGTCCGTTCATGACTGCTGAGCTGCTGGGTGGTAACAGGGATTGAAACTGTGGCAGAAAGGATGAGGCCTTGACCAGTTTGTCTGTCAGTGTGATGAGTCAAAGCCGGAGCTCTGCTGATGCGAAGACCAAAAGGAAACATAATGGCAAGTCAGGGAGTTGAAACCTATTTTTGAGACCCTTTCAGAGCCCATGTCCTGGGCTAAATTAGACTAGAGAACATTTTTACTAGTGACGTCTTAGCTCTGCATTACAAAGTGGCTTTAGTCCCAATGATTCATGTTCGTTCTTCCCCCCAGGATTGATATGCTCCTGCTGATTGAAGAACAGTCACCCAGCATGCTGTCTGAACAGTTAGGAGACTGTTATCTCTGTGTTGTTTCTCTCCTGAGATGAGAAATTTTTTTTCCGACGCTCAAGTTTATTTTTCAGTGTTAGCTGTCTGTCAATGCTTCAATCGCTACCTCTTTATAATAACATATTAACGACCAAGTGATAGACCGTTGTTGTTACTCTGTTCCCTATATGTTCAGACCTTACTGAGATAATGATGCATTTATTTACATTTAGCAATAAGCACAATCTCTGGTGTAGAGATGTGGAGCTCCAGCAGAACTGTAGTGATTTTTAGAGGAACCAATAGGAGTTTTCTGAGTGCATTTTAGCAATCTGAGGAGAAGCATTTTTAGTCTGAGGAAAGTTTAGCTGGTCCTCTGAGTACAGACCTGACACTGTGTGATAATGTGGAACAGGAGATGGTTCCCCAAAAATGTTGTAGTCTCAAACAAATCATGCCCGTTCGTAATAATT
>CAAKHC010001672.1:116299-128576 GCA_901007825.1 Macroramphosus scolopax | reverse complement strand
CCCATTGGAGAAGGATCCACCTTGGAGCTGTCAGCGATGACGAAGAAAGACTCCCCGTCGATCTTGAAGGTCTCGATGTCGTTGGGTTTGCGGATCTTCAGGATGTCGATGTCCTGGATCTTGATGAACTTGTTGGCGGAGATGTCGCGCTTGTAAATGTGGGAGCCTCCGAACAACTGGGCCACGATGACAAAGAGGTGGTTGTCAATCACCATGGGCTTGCAGACCACAGTGGACGTGCCTGAACAAGAAGACATCGCTCATATTAGATAGATACTGAATTAATCATTAACACTTTTACTACCTTCAACACATCGATGTGACACAACTGGACACTGAATCGTGCTTTTGCTGCTTGAGGTGGAAATATTTACACTCCTCTATATTCACGTCTCTGTTGTTTCTGTTAACTCACTCTCAATGGTGTCGTAGGTCCTGAAGGTCATCTCAACGTGATCCCATTCCAGGAAGCTGCAGGTCCCAGCAAACGGTTGGGCAAACACAACATACTGATCTTTACCAAAGGTGAAGGCCTCCACTGAAATGGACTCAAACTTCAGCGACTGATAAGAGGCGAACTCTGAAAAGAATGACGCGATCGTTAAGTCTTGATAAGACTATTTACTGAATCTTGGAGTATGAACTTGTAACTCGTAATGTGTGTGTGTGACAGCTACTGTTGCTTGTAATACTTCCGTGTCGCAGACACACTGAGGTGCTACCTGTTGTGATGCAGTCGAAGGAGTGCGGCAGCAGGTCGTTGATCTTCTTCCCCTGGTGGATGGGCGGCCCGCTGCAGTAGATCTGGTCCAGGGTGGCGTTGGTGTGGTGCATCCACTCCACCAGCCACTTCAGCTTACAATCGCACAGCAGGTTGTTGCCACGCAGATCTCTACACATATTAGCGGTCACATGAAGAGTGAGCGTCCACAGCAATATTTCTTTCTCTCTTCAACCTGTCTGTCTCTCCGCTACTCGGCTGCACTTTGGCCTCCAGCCAGGAGAACCACAACAAGTTTCTTATCGCCTGAGTAGCCTCCGCTCGGCGCCCACTTTCAGTCTCAATTGGCTGTTGACCTTGGATGTGTGTACTGAAATCACACACAATGCATCCTACAACGTCCCTGCAGATCGTGGCAGTGTGTCCGCGGCCAGGATCTAATTATTTAATTGTAAATGACATGTTTACCATTGGACCCAACATTCTGGCAGCCCTGCCTCAGCTTCGCTCTCCTCTCAGCCGGCTCTTTGTCTCCCATTGTTCCCGACTGCAGCAGAGGACGGCTTCACCTACAGTGTTTTATTTTCTTGCTTTGTGTTCTCAGTCCCTTTTACGTCATATTGTGTCCCTGGCTTCTGACTTCTCCATCCTCTGTTCCCTTTAAGTACAGGTAATTCCTATCAGAGGAAGAGTCTATCGTCTGTGCTCACCGCAGACAAAGACTCACTAAACAACGTTAGACGTTTCCTGCATGACTGTCAGAAATCAGTCAGTGAACAAAGATGTAAAAAGGAAAATCAGAGTCTGAACTCACACTTTAGTCAAGGCGTCCATGCCCTTGAAAACATCTCTGGGCAGCATCTCAAGGTTGTTGTAAGCCAGACTCCTTGGAGACAGAGAAACAGGAAATATGCACGTGTAATTTAAGTGGATTTCTACGTCTCCTGTCTGTCTACAGACTAAAGTCATTGTCTGTAACTCTGTTTCCTTTCCATCGGTTCTTTGTGCCAGACTGAGTAGAATGAATTCATACTTGTAGCAACAAGATTGGAAGTAACCGAATCTTGTAGCACACAGTCGAATGCTTTGTGAACATTCCCAGTATCATCCATCATTTGATGGGAAAGGGTGACATGTTGTTCTGTATACATTAAGCTTTTCCGTTACCCTTAATACTTGTCATATTTCTTTACTGAATAACATTTCTTGCATATTCAAAGTGCCTCCTCCGAGGTTTTCAAGTGGTTGATGTCTTATATGGTTAAAAGCAACCGACGAAAAACACGCTCAGGAGAGAAAAGCAGGTGATTGAACTCGAAACCAGGAAGAGATATGAATGACATGAAATGTCAGCAGCATTCATGAGTGCTGCATTATTAATTTGAGTGGGTTTTTCCAGCGAGAGGGATACATTTGACTTTTTTTTTTTGCAAGGCTGCACTCTCTAAACAGACGGTGATGGAGCCGAGTGAGCAGGATTCCAGCAGGCTGCCTGTGCAATTCAAAAATGGATTTACTGTTTGTGATGCATTGAATATAACGGCTCATAATGTCGTTATTGCTTTATTGTCTTGTATAAAAGTTCCTTTACTCGCCTCTGAGGCAAGGGATCATAATAGGAGATTGCACTTTGTCCCATCACTGCAGCAGTTGATGTGAAGACCGGTGAGACTGGATTGTTTTAAACGTATCTTGAATATTTGTCATGCAATCTACCCACTAATCATGGCAGAGGGTCAGTCGTTATTCGGTGTCTTAAATTCTTGTATTTTATCACATGAGGAACACCACCATGATGTCAGCATTCTATTTCAGCGGCCTCCCTGCTCTCAAAATATCGGTCGACGACTATCAGGTTATATGTCTGGCTCTTTCCAAAAGTTGGTCTCCTCTGTTGAGTCACCCACTCGCAATGCCCTGAGATACTGTCCGTTTAATGAGTTATTCCTGTAATGTAATCATGTATTATGTTGTATTTATTGTATTGAATTGTATTGTACTTTACAGTAGTACTGTGAAACAAGGAATGTAACCTGTCCAGGGGCTATGAATTATTTGCTAACTCAGGCACATTTACATCGCTATGAAACCTGAAATACTAGTTAATTTGCTTTATCACTGATAAGTGCATAAATTTGCAAAACAAAGTAAAGTTAATGTTATATCATATGTTTGTTACCTACACATAAAAGAGGGGATGTTATGGTTTTTTAAAGGGCTGGTTGGTCACTGGACGGGGTGTTCCCGGTCTTCCTGGAGTTACCGCTGGTTGCCTGGCAACCTCACAGTGATGACAGTGCTCCAGGAGGTCCGGCATGCTCTGGCTCACGATGCAAAAATCACATGCACACTTTTTACACAATTGCACGTTAAGTATTGAGCCTTAGAGGTACGTGAGATTTCTTACCTTTGAATGGTAAAATGTGAAACGACACTTCATTGAAGGTATTCTAAGTTTTGGTTTGGATCACTAATACAGTTGCAAAGGTGATATGATGATTTGTTCCCAATGTGACTTGTAATTTTTAAGCAGTACAGCCCAGATTTGTTCTAAACTACATCTCCTGGACACCGTTTTCTCTCGTGGTCTAATGATTTTCGGCAACGGTTGTAGATTGTTTCATGCATTCTCCAGCTGTTTTAGGAATGACCTGACCTGAAGCTGGCTATAGGGGACTTGGTTTAAGGTTACAGTACATCTATATTTAGTCCCAACCTGTAGGTCACTCACGTTCTCAACTATCTCCAGTTATGGCAGCCGCTGCAGTTCAGGTCAGGTTTACAAGAACAGTGTGTATAAATGGTTTTGTTAGTGTTATTCTTACCATAACTGTATAACCCTACTGATCTCATGCTGAGGTTACCAACAATGAGCAGATGTCACTGCTTCTGTTAGACTACAGTTCACTCTAGTGAAGTTGTTTCCTTTTATTACATTGTTAATCGCTAATAATAAAAAGCAAAATGATTATCTACCAAAAATAAACAACAGCTATGTTGATCCTGTCGGGCATGTGACATCTAGTAGAGAGACCCCAGACTGCCCTTCAGTGACCTGATCCACTTGGCACCAGCAGCCAGTAACCTTTGAGGGAAAGCTTGTGACAGCAAACTATAGCTCAGATTTTGTCGGGGCACTAATTTCCCCTCTACCGGTTTCCCTCAGTAATTGTTCCGGAAAAGCAGGATAACCACAGAAACAAGATACTTACAGATGTATGAGTGCTTTAAGGCCCCGGAATGCATAGGGGGATATCGATGCTATCTTGTTATTTTCAATAAACCTGCGAAAAGACAAGTTTTTCATGAGCATTTTCACAGAATAAAACCATGCAAGACACACAAATACGACAGAAATTATGACAGAGAAAGCAGAAATCTGCACCTTTGTGCAAATCCTCTTCATGACTATAAGAGACTATAAAGGGCCATGCAAAAAACCTGTAGTCTGTTCAGATTAGAATGAGACTCAATCCTAATTCTTACTTCGTTATGCGGCATACTCACACTAAATATACGCTCCAGCTGGGAAGAAAAACTGGAAAAATCATATATTTGAATGATTTATGAACTAGAAATCTACATTTTCCATCTGTAATGAGAAATACTTACAGATATTCCAGATGTGGTAAACCGAGGAACGCATCCTCGTCAATCAGGTCAAACGAGTTCGCTGTGAACAAGCTGTGGAGAAACAATAAGACGGGAATATAACAGGAAAACAGATTTTACTTTGACAACATGTGTGTATGAGTGATATGTGTAAACTCTCTGTTTAATCAGATTGAGATACATGTTAGGTTTTCTGATCTCAGAGTACTGTCACCAGCAAACATTTCAACCCCTGCGCTCCCTCGTAGGAGGTCTTATACTTCAAGATGAAGTGTCTTATAATGAAACTTTCAATGCCTACTCAGCAAATCAGCAGCAGTGACCTACTGCACCCAGAGCCTCCTCGAATTACCCTCTGAAAACCACATTGATTAAGTGGAGCTCCAATGGAGGTTAAAGAGTCCAGGTCAACCCGGCAGTAAATACGGTCAGATAGGGTGAGGCCATTCGTTCCCCCTCTCCTGTTACATAGACTCTCCTGGTCAAAAGTGCCTCTCTGACATTGATGCAACCTCTCCGACTCCTCTCAGAGTTAATGCAGGTTCAGACTGATGTCATCCGAGCATGTGGAGGAACGGATGCCAAGAAAATGTCTCACTGACATGAAGCGACGCTCGGGGACGGCGTGTTTTTATTCGCAGTCAAGTGGAATTACAGAGAACACTTTAGGCAGATCTACGATAAGAAATTGCCAAAATATACTGACAAAAATCGTAAAACAAACAGTATAGTGGCTATACTGTTATTGTTTTTGTGAGCTGATGTTCCCCCCACAAGTGCTGCCCTGAGATAAAAACCCATGTTCATTATTTATCCGCCTCTCTCAACCCAACACACACAGCTCCTCTCGCTGGTGGGTGCTGTAGCCATGTGGTCTGTTGCATAATCCTGACACCATTACAGAGAATCCCCCTTTAAATCTGCATATCAGCCTCCATGCAGGTCCTCCGGGAAGACCCCCGGTCTCTTTGTTTAGACAAGATAAGATAGATAGATAGATAGATAGATAGATAGATAGATAGATAGATAGATAGATAGATAGATAGATAGATAGATAGATAGATAGATAGATAGATAGATAGATAGATGATTACTCACAGCAGTTGCAGGGCAGGTGTGTGAACAAAGCTTGCCCCGGTGATTTCATTGAATCCAGACTTGACAAAAGATCTGAACAGATGGAGAATATTGAGAGGTGGAAAATATACATAATCCAAGAGGCTGACACACCCCAACTGGCATTACTTTAATTAGGTTGCACAATAAAGAGAGTGTTGAGGTGCGGGTCACTTACAGGGAGACGACGTCTGAGGGGAAAGTGTGAGGCACAGATCGGACATTCTCGCACAGGGCGTTATCTTTGGTGCAGGTACATCCGACGGGACATCTGGGCTGCCTCACTCTCCGTCCGTCTGCGGACACCAGGAAGACAGCAGCGACCCAAACCAGGAGCGTCCATCCTCTCCATCCTCTGTATCCCATCCTCTCTGTCCCGGCCGAGCACTATCAGCCCCCCTTTGCACAAGCAACTTCTCGGCAAAAAAAATCCGCGAGGTGTAGAGTCCAAACTCCGGAAACAGAGGCTTCAGCAGTAATCTCGAGATTTTTTTTTTGTTTAAAAAGTATTCGTCCGTGTTGTTTGTTTGAATGACATGAGGCTGGTGGAGCTGCGCTCGGATGTAGGCTTGTGTCTATGCTTCTTGCGTCTCAATAGGAAGGCACCAGTCCAGCGGATTGGTTCTGCAAAGCGCCGGATTACAAATGCGGGGACAGACGGGAACAGAAAACAGCCCCAGATTTATGTCATCTCAACCTCCCCGAAGAAAAAAACCCCACCGCTCAGAATTTGCTCTTATTAGTCAGCGACAAAGAAGTTGTCTTGTAGACTAAATGGAGCGGTGAAAGGGACAACAAATAAAAGCGCAAATTCCCGTGAGAGAGAAAGAGAAAGGAAGAAAGAGAAAGATGGGGGAGAGAAGGGAAGAGGCCCCAAGGTGCGCTTTTTTTTTTATCAGCAATGCCAGCTATTATTTATGCGCGCTTCAGAGCCGTGCATAATGGGAAGCGACTATTCATGAGGCTCTGGGCAAATGCACCTGCCTCACTTCATTCAAATGCTGCCTCTTTTCTTCCCTGCTTTGGCATTATAATGACATCATGGACTGAAGATGAGTTTATTTCTTGCTTTGTGGCTAAAAATAAACATGAAATATTAAATCAGGGATATTGTGGTATAGGACATTATATAGTAGGATATAATCTCCAGAAAATAAAAGCATCTTCTTATATAAAAAGATATTTTTTCTGATGTTCAGATGATTCATTTACATGATAAAGCCGGCTGTCAGTGGCTGATAAACCACAGCCATATAGGTGGGAAAATAGAAGTGAATTGCATGCATATTTCTTATGACAACACACGATTATATCTGGTATGTCTCATTTCCTGTCATTTGTAGTCCAACATTGTCTGCTTTGTTGAGGTCAGTGGGTGAGAAACGGCATAAAACACTGGACTTTTGTTCTCAGACTGAGGCCAACTTCCACTCCTGTCAGCTCTTATAACCCACAGACTCAATTAAAGCCTACTGCTGCATCAAATGTGCATAATGTTCCTTCCATCCAGAAGCCTATTCAAACGTCTTTTGCAGCATTTTCTTTATCTGCAGCGGAAATTAAAGAAATTGTTGACAAGTCAATGGGCCATGTTGTATTCCCTTTTTCAAAAGAAAAATAACTTACATTTAATTTGACCAGTTTTCAATAAGATGGCTTGTTCTTATTTAATAAGTAGGCTATTGCAAAAAATACAAAACAATTAGGTTGAATATGGAAGTGGGTGGGTTAGGCCAATAGACATGGGAAAAGTACGTGAATGTAAATACAGGTTTAAAAACAAAGTCATCGCAATGCACACAACGTCTTAGTTTAAAATCAAAGAACATGTTCTGTCTTAACAGCAACCCCATTTCAAACGACAGGAGGAACTATCCCATCTTTTCTCAGCGGCATAATTCATGAAATTAGCGAACGTCATCAGACCGCGCTTTGTCGTGCAACGTCATCAGCTGGCGACGTACTGTTGTAAACAATCGGGGAAGTGCTAAGAATATGGAAAGTCTTGTAAAGGTATGTATCTATCGAAGTCGAACCCGCATTTTCTCTTGCAACGAGCACCCAGAATATTGTCCTCCGTTTTTCATTAACGTTAAGTTATTGTTATTAGCCAGGTTAACGTTAGACAGCACAACGTAAATGTCTATGCGAAAGAAATGTAAATGGTAACGTTCCTTGCCAAATGCTTTGTTACTATTATTATTTCATTCTATTAGAAGACAATGCAACGTTCTTGTACCACATGTGAGATTAATATATAAGGGTATGCTAAATTAAATGTGTGTATATTAAACCGAATGCTAAAGCCTTTATCATAGCACGTTACAAACATTTGGAATCAACCAGTCTGCACTCACTCTTTGAAGAAGATGAGGTTATTTCTGTGCAGCTGTCACAAACTGTATGTTGATATTGTTTATTGTTTTTTGCATATCTGTCTGTATAGAATATGTTTGTTAAGTTTTGATTATGCGTGAGTCTGTAAGCGGGTCTGCTGGTTGTGTATGTTTGTTTGACTGTGAACACGTGTGATCAGCTGTCTTGTATTTCCTCAGGTTCATGGGGATGGTGGCGGCTATGATTCCGATTTCAGTGATGACGACAGAGAAGGAGAGTCCTCAGAAAGGGAACTTAAAAGGTAAGGAGGCATAGATGGCAAAATGTGACCGAGAGGCCATAGAGTAATAATTGTGACTAAGCCTCTTGTCTCCTGTAGCTTCAATTTAGATATATTATAGGAAGCCTTTTACATTAACACAAGGTTCATATGATTACTTTTTATATCTAATGACAGGAAACGTGAGGAGGGAATCTTACAGAAGCCGTTCCAGAAAGGTCGGCACTCTCAGGCAGCTCACCGAAGTTTTCACTCCAATGAAGTGGACAGGTACGGTACAATCAATCACAGCTGAATGTCGTGATGTTATTTTGTTATGTTTTAGAGACTGAAGCAAAGATCTTCCTTTACTTCCCATTTGTATTTTGTAGTCACAAAAATTAGAGTTTTACCAGTTCAGACTAATGATACCTTTGTGACTTCTGTCAGTATCTACTGAAGGCCTGCCACTAGTTAGGTCAAATTCAAAGTTATTTGCAATCAGTCTAAACATGACGCATGACAAAACTTTTGTGAGAAAATCTCCTGTTTGAAATGTCATGATTGTTTTTTGACAAAAGCCTGGTGTCCAAATGGGATTAGAGTTCCTTTGTGTTATGACAGTTTCCTCTAACGCTATTTTTCCTCACCTTTTATACATCAAATATTTTAGACTTTTATCGCAATTCTTTTTATATATTTTACTCTTTTTCCTGTTTTACAGAGAGGAAGCAAGGAATAGAAGAG
This sequence comes from Macroramphosus scolopax, assembly GCA_901007825.1. Taxonomy (NCBI): domain Eukaryota; kingdom Metazoa; phylum Chordata; class Actinopteri; order Syngnathiformes; family Centriscidae; genus Macroramphosus; species Macroramphosus scolopax. The sequence continues at coordinate 119,784 of CAAKHC010001672.1, read as the reverse complement.
CCCACCTGATATCGATGAATGCTGTATCCTTTCTTTGTTTACCTACCTCAGTGTAAAAGTGACACCTCGTAGCTGAATAAGATTTGATACTAACATTTAAATAATCCTACGATCCCATTCCATATGTTTATTACATCAGTCATTATATCAGTCCAAGTTCTTTGTTACTCTCCATTTAAAGACATTATAGAACAGCTTCATCTACATTTGCTGTTCTATGTTCAAAAGTAATCTTTTAAAGAAAGACTGACCTTAAGTATCTGCATCCAGTTTGAGCGACATCAGAAGTTTGTCGGTGACTATATACTTTATTATGGAGGACATAAAGCCGACTTCCACCGCTCGAGGTAAGTATTCTATGTCACAATCAAGCTTGAGAATACGCTACTAAAACTAAAAGGAATATATTAACCCTGACAGACAATTTGTTATGCACTGTAGTAATTCAATTACATATTTCATTTCCACTGGGAGTAGCCGTTGCGTTTTTATCAACCTCTCTATCAGTATGTGCTTTTTTCATTTAATCTTTTCTGTCCCTCAGAGCCAAAGACAAAACAGATGTGGATGTTGTTCGTGAGAATCACCGCTTCCTCTGGAGGGACGAGGATGAGGACGACATGACATGGTAATTATCCATTTACAAAGACTGCTTCAGTATTCTCAGAATTATTTGTTCATTTCAGAGAACATTTGTATATTTGGCCTGGTTGCACAAAGTATTTGGTTTCAGATGAGTTTGTCCTGGTTTATAACTTGCCTTTTGGACATTTTTGTATCCCAGGGAGAAAGACTTGGCCAAGAAGTATTATGACAAGCTGTTTAAGGAGTACTGCATATCTGACCTCAGCAGATACAAAGAAAACAAGGTAGGATAAATGTTTTTTATCTAGTTTAAAAATTGAACGCAGCAGGATGGGACTGTTTAAGATAACTTGTAAATATCGGCAATAGAAAAAAATATCGACCAGCAAAGAAAAAGGACAATGTGTCTGAATAGTGTTCAGGTGCTAGTCCATTGGGTGATGTAAACACCAATGAAAGGATCCTAAATTGACAGGCATAGCTTACATGTGGGCTCTCCCTCTGGTCTTGGATGGTACCATAGAAATATATACTGATAGAAGCCATAAGAGGTCAGCAAAAATGAAGTCAAAAGATCTTGATTGCCCCCTGGTGGCTTGTTGCAGTATAGGCCATAAATCCCACCCCTTCAATGTTAGTGGATGGTGGATTTTTTTTCTGTTAAGTTTATCTGATGCAATGGAAAGGTGATGTGACATTATGATTGAAATCTACTCTGAGTGAAGTTATGGAAGTCCCAGAGGCATTTACGGACTTCGATTGAGGAATTGTACAAAAGAAAGTTAAGAGGGGACGTACTTCTGACTTTCCATACAAATGGATGTCTGCTTTCGTTTTCGTGTTAGTAATTTAAATTCTTCTGAATCCTTTCCTACAGTTTGGGTTTCGTTGGAGGACTGAGGATGAGGTTGTGTCAGGCAAAGGTATGTCAAGCTCCATCATCATGTCTTACTTTGGAGTTATATGGTTTGTTTTTTACGGACATACCACTGTATCATATCACTGTGTACTTTAGCGTTTACATTCTATTACTATCCTGTTTTTGATCAAAGGAACTCTTAGCAAGAGTGTTTCTCCTAAAACTTGCTTAGACAAGCTTCAGAAATACTTTATTAACCCTGGGGCAAATAGGTTCACATTATAGTTGCAATGTTCAGGAATAAATGTGCAGCATTAAGAAATTAGAAATTATAGAATTGATAAAAAGTATAGAATATTTAATTGCATTATGTAAGATCACATTTACAAATACTCTCACGTAAGAATAAAACATAACAATCTATGGATATGTAAAGTCTGTATTCCTCACACAGTTGACCAGAAGTTGACCACTTGTGCCACTAGGTGGTGACAGAGACAAGAGGATTTACACAGCAGTACTACCACAGTAGATATTGGTTGTCCTGGTACAAGTCTCCCCTTCATGTAAAAGCTTTTTTCCCTCTGTTTTGTCTTTGACAGAATCCTTTTAGATGTTTGACCTTTTAGTTGAGCTTTCTTCTTGTGTTATTGTTCTGTTCTCTCAACCTCAAGAAGCTACTGTATTTGTTCATCTCAATAATTAATTCAACCGCCTCTTCACACAATTGCTCCCACAACAGTAGTTTCTTGGTTATCTCTCGCAGAGCAGTAGCCCGATTCCACTTCTGCACTTGTCAAAAGCGCTGCCTCGACAGCTTTTATGATTACCGTCTATTAACTGTTCAGGATTAGTACAACACCTTCTCTCTGTCTGCCGCGCCTTGCGTGATAGTGACAGATATTTAGGTCTACCTGGAAAGGGTGGTATCACCCTCTCGGGGAGACAGACCCGTCTTGACAGCTCGTTGATGCGCTTTCTGCCGCACAGGCACACATTTGACATTTTGAATAATTTGCATATGTTGACATCGATGCAGGTTCAGAAACATACACAAACACACAGCATGTCTGAGATAAGCCAATATATTGTTCCAGATTAAGACTGTGTAATCCTGGTCTCTGACATTTCACCCCCTGTAGCAATACTCTACAGGAAGTGGGATTAGATCAGGGCAGAGGCACTTCACTTTAACTGTCATGTCTGTGTTTGGGTAGATTAATGGTTCCAACAGAAATACTTCTTAAGGACTATTTAGAGCATGGCGCACTGAAACCCTCCAGTGAAATCAATACTAATCTAAGTCTGTAAGGTGGAACCAGCGTTATTCAGAGATGGAGGAAACATGTGACTTCATGTTTGAATTTTTGGGTTTGAAGCTAAAGATGGAGGAAATCTTCTTGGTCACATTTTGACTTGAGCTATATTTGGCAAGTAGTTTTTCAAACCAAGGTGCTTCACAGTTTGTTTTTTTTGACTTTTTTAATGTCTGTAAATCTCTGCAAATGGAAGATTAGTCACCAAGAAATCTTCCTCAATTGGTAACACCTGGATTGAGTGTTGTTAGAACAGGCTTTGGTGTAGTGCTGTCAAAAATGAAGTTGATCTCGGTATAAGAGGCACGAACACTTCTCATCACCTCCTGTGCACTTGTGGTGATGTTGGTATTAGGTAACGCTGACTCCCGTTCACCCGATCAGGTGGATTACATCGAGTGATGACCTTTCTTTTCATGGCCGCAGTGTGATATGGATTGACAGGCCGTGCAGCAAAGGCCATGAAAAGAGAACGTTTGCTTCTCTCTTTTCGTCAAATGGGAAATCGTTTACCTTTACCAAGTTTGAAGTGAACGATGGCGTCCTTGAGAACATGCAGCATCACATGCTATCCTCCCCCAGGACTGATAAGTCAGCCTGCATCTCCTAAGGAATGTGATTCGCCTTCATTTCATTCATATTCACTTCTGTCATGTCAAGTGTAGAAGTATTCATGCCCCTGCAAGATGCACATGAATTCTTCCCGTCTTGTGAGGGAAGGAGTT
>CAAKHC010001672.1:65750-114943 GCA_901007825.1 Macroramphosus scolopax | reverse complement strand
AATATCACTTCTTTCGTATCAACAGAAAACGTCGGCAACTGCCGTCGGTAAATACGATCTTATTCGACAATAGGTCGATGGCAGACAACACAGATACGTCGGCGATCAATCGGTGCATCACTAGTAGCAATTTTGTTTTTCCATCATCTGCAGCCGTGCTTCCCCGCTTTTCATCAGCGTGACAAAACAATGAATTAATTCTGACTCCGGCAATCATTGTCTGTGATGGATAACACCTTTAAACATACAGCACTAATTAAATAAGACCGGAAAGTGGTGTTGATGTTAGATTTTGAACAAGGTCTCCGGAGCAGGAAGTTATGAAACCAGATGATTGCATTGGATGTGTTTTGACAGAAGTAGGGTCTGTTGTTATCAAGGAGAGTCGGGGAACAATTGGAAGTTGTTGTTGTTGTTGTTGCTTCTCGGTCTGGTTCATCAGCAGCAGCGATCATCAATAAACAGCAGTGTGATTGCAGTGCTGCCGCTCCGAGTGCTGTTTTGTTTCCGGTGCTACTGCCTAAGCAGTTTCTTAAAGGAATTGTCTGATGCTCAGGAAATCTTTTGGCTTCGTCTCTGTGCATCCAGTACAGAAATAGGGCAAGAACTTGTTTAGTGTAGCTTAGCACAAAGACTTAAAGCTTGAACCTGTTTGCCACCGACATTGACCTCTTGGTGGAGCACGGCTTGCAGTTTTTTTCTTCAGCTAACACAGTCACAAATTTCAGTTACACTGATCTCATTCTGTGCCTGCAGGATTGAATGTCCTCTGGTTAGAGCTATTTATTTCTCAATGTTGGAGATGGGAAACCGAATCTAGGGGCTGATTCTTTTTTTATGACCGTGTATTTTGTCGCTCCTTGGACACAATTTAGGATTTTGAAATACAGCAGCCATTGGATCTAACAACAAAGATAAGCTAGAAAGAATATTGAGCTTTTTATTTACCAGGTGGACACAAACGCATCTAAAAATGAATAATTATGCTATATAACCCCTAAATGTGTTTACAATAATTATCTGTTTGCAAACAATATCAACCATATAAACATAATATGTCTGTGTTGTGTTCACAATGTGTTTTTGCTGCCCCCAGGTGGCCACAAAATCAGCATGAATACATGAAAATAATCTTTCACTTCAAATCTAGGTGATAATATAATGTTAATTGGGAATATAACAAAGCTCACCAATCAATCCCTAGTCTATATTTCCACGGTGTTTATCTGTGAGTGAAACGCTTGTACATCTAAATGAAAAAGCGTGTGTGTTTCTCAGTAGTATACATACTGAGAAACAGACGCGGTGCAGTTGTTGGTATCTCGGTATGTAACACAACTCATAGTTTCATGCCCTTTAGCCTCCTTAGTCGACTGGTGTCTGTGGAGTAAATAAGGGATACAAAGTACAGTGAGTATTGCACTTCAGGTCAGCTATCTGGACTCCTTGTCGAAGTGAAAACAGATTAAAAGGCGAAATTGGCTCCAGACTCTGAGGAGACTTAACCTTTTCGCTACCAGTTACATTCCCGGTGGTTGGAAGAAAAAAAAAAAAACGCTGTGAGGCAGCGCTGATGCTGTATGAAAGGTGGAGGACTCGAAAGGACCGGCAGGGTGGGGGGGTGTTGAGTATTGAACGTTATCAGTAGAAACAGCACTGAATTCCCGAGCGCAGCAGTTGTTGCACAAGACTGACAGCCACTCAGTCTTCACTTTCGGGATACAAAAAACTATAAGTGGGGTGAATGTCTATGTGTGGGCCTCCCAAATAAAGCTGGCTACATGCCACTTGATGTTCCTTTGAGCTGAATGAGTCCCAAAAACAGTTTGGCAAAAATACTATATAGGCTCTTTTCAACAAATCTGTAACAACACAGGAATAGTTGTCACCTTGCGGTTGCCAGGCAACCAGTCTGACACCAAGAGGTCACAGCACCTGGCCAGGAAGGTGTCGCATGTACATTATGACGCTGTAACTTCTCAGGTGTAGCCAGGCTAAGTGCTTCCACCTGTTTCCAGTCTTTATGCTAAGCTAACAGACTGCTAGTGCTAGCTTGATATTTTCTGTGCAGACGTGAGAGTGGAATAAATTGTTAGCATTCCCAGAGTCAAACTATTCCTTTGTTCTCCCCAAGTGTCGTGTAATAGAAATATATCCCCAGTCAGCCTTTAATTAGCAGGTTTCTCCAATCAATATGACTTGTTTGCTCCTAAATAGCAATAATCTGCACAGTCTAGATCGGACTATGTTCTTATGAAAACAAAGCAATGTTGTCATGCTATCACGTCCTGTGAACTTTAAACCGTCATGTAAGAGTGGTGAGAAAGTGAAAGAGCACTGGCTTAGGTCACTGCCCAGCGACGTCATCTGGTGACTGTTAATCATGCTGCCATCTGTCCTGCAGCGTATCTGTCTTGATCTCAGGCCGCTGGCTGCTGGAATTGGGAGTTATTGACGCAATGGGACAGGAGTTTCCCCTCTTAATTGGTTTACTGAGCCAATCCTGGGCCACCCCTCGTCATAGAGAATGTTAAGCTCGTCAGAGGATACCCACATGTGACCCCTTTATTTAGTAAGACTTGCAACAGAGGGGAGCAGGGATGCTCTGTGCAGCCTAACACCGTCATACGAAAAACACCCAAAGCTAACATTGAGAATAAATTCTTCTTTAGATTGATTATATTTAGACATGTTTTTCATTAAAGACGTGGCCTGGAAAATTGATTTCTATTGATTCCACTCTGCCAAGGTTGTGGTGAAAAGAAGCTGCAGGGCTAAACACACACACACAACATCCATACTTTAACCTTGGACTAGATCACACACACTATTTTATTCAGCAATCCGCAGCTGTGCTGCGGCGTAGCAGCGATGGATTCAGTTCATGGGAGCTCGGTTTTGTGTCGGCAAAGCATGATGCTTTTACCTTGTTACAACATGCTCGGTAAATGGCTGGTTTGTTTGTGTGAGCATTGATTGATTTGTGTGTGTGTGTGTTTGGAGAGTTGTAAGATGTCACGGATGATGACGGAGTCAGGACAGGATCTCAGCGTCATGCTGGCAGTGAGGTGAGAATGTGGCTCCATCCCAAGTCACACCCATACGGTGTGTGTGAGGACCAGCCATCACGGATTTAAAGTGGCAGAGTGGCATTTTGACACTTTTTAGGTTATAAAATATTAAACATGAGTCAAGGCAGCCGTACAATGTGAATCCTAAAACGGGCCTCGCTTTTGTCAGTCATCCGCTGGAGTTGTGTTCGTATTACTATTTCTTGTTTGGGCAGTGGGTGTCTGGATACTGGAAGAGATTTATTTCTGCACATATGGCAGCTTACAATGAGAAAATATAACCAGAAAAACAAACATGTGTTGTAAAGATCAGGTCCCCAGGCTGTAAGATGTGTTGTTCTTGTAGAATCCTTGTCAGTGAATAAGATCATAGGCGTATGAGGAACAGTCCAATAGATTATTACAGCTAACAAGGCAACTGGTTAGATGTAATGTTGTAATGTTTTCCTCCGTAATTAGCCATCCTAACCAACACCTGTCGTCATCGAGGACTGAAGCCAGAAGAGTTTTCCTCTGTGACATCATAGATCTTTAATCCAATAGAACACGTAAAGAGAACGTCTGCCGAATGGCCCGAGTGTCCAAAAGCCATGACGACAAGCGTCACGTCACCTGATTGTTTACAGAGTCTCAATCTCTGGCAGGTGAGTGGGAAGGCGTCACTTTCCTCTCAGAGAATTCGGAGGGTTTTCTCGTCCCGGTGCCAAGGATTGACCGCTATGACGCACTTGCTCCCGATGTTACAATTTGGAGGAACCGCGGACACCAGATCAATGCCGCCTTAAGCTCCTCTAGGGATAATGTGAGGCTGTACAGTGGCTTGAGGGAGGCCTGAGGGGATGAGGCAAGGTAAAGAAAGAGAGATGAGACGGAGTAGAGGGGTGGGGGCAAGGGAAGGATGGCTGGAGGGAAGCAAAGGAGAGCTGCGAGGGTGGGAGGATGCCTGAAACAACCTGAAAACACCGGACCTTTATACTCTTCTCCTTCATTTCTCTTCAACTGAAAACTAAATAAAGATGTTTGTCTTGATCTGTCGATTCTGTCCGGTGTTCTTTCTTTCTATTGATTTTTCATCGTCAGGATACGGTTGCTCGGTCAATCTTCACTTCCTACGAGTAGATGAAAGACACATAAAGAATTGAAGGTGTCTGTTTGTACACTGTACGTTCCCTTGGATGCATCAGTGATGTTTACAGCATGTGTTCTCCTCCTCCAGGTCAGTTCCAGTGCGGAAACAAACGCTGTGAGAAGCAGGAAGGCCTGAAAAGCTGGGAGGTGAATTTTGCTTACGTGGAACAGGGCGAGAAGAGAAACGCATTGGTCAAACTCAGTAAGATCACAACCTATTAAAGTTGTCAGAAGGTGTGTAAGTGTGTGTGCGGGCTGTCCAGGCGCGTGGCTGCGGCGGGGTGGGAGTTACACTTTAAGACCCGGCTCATAATAATCCTCCTCAGGTATCATAGGAAAGAAAATCCTGTTAGAATAATTACTGTAATTAACGGACCCACCAGTCATCGTAATCCCAGTCAAGCAGAAAATGACAGGCTCCTTTAACAAGCTCGTGCAACAGACTCCTCATTAACGGCAGAGTGTCTTCCAATCTGCAGTCGCTCAATGTGTTGACAATCCCAAATGTTTGACTATAATGAAACAAGATCTGGTGATTCAGGCACACTGGAATAATTAGCATGCAACTCTAAAGTCTTTTGCACCCCTGAACGGAGTCATTCTAAACAATGAACATCTTTGTTACTTTCTTAGAGAGTGAAAGAGGAGTTCCACTGGGTACGACTCTGGGTCCACTGCTATTTCAGTAGACGTTTATAAATGAATTATTCAACACAACTATAGAGCAGGTTTCCAAACACATACCAGGTTTAGAACATTGATTGACTTATTTCAGGACTGTGCTCACACTGGTGTGAATCTCCCTCAGTGTGCCTGCACGGTGACGAGCAGCTCGTTAGGTGCCAGTAAATACCCTCGACTCCGGCAGAGTCATTTGACCTGATACCCTTTTCAGCTGAACACAAAAGCCAGATCTTATCAGGTGTTTTTTCTTGTCCTGTGTGGAAGAGGTTTAAGAGTGACCCGTGTCTTCTTTTTTCTTCACTAGGAACACAAAGGGAGGGGGGGAGGTGCGGCCAACATCAGCTTATGTTTTGATCTCCCTCTCACGCGACTTGTGCATGTCATTCAAAGAACCTTTAAAAGTCCTATCAACGTTACAATCAGGCTTATGAGAAATGCAAGAGTTGATGTTTTCATAATAACGACGCTGATACTGTTACTGTTACTGCAGATGAGTTGGGAATGATGATGCCGTGTTCCTTCTGTTCCAGGACTCTGCCCTGAGTGCTCATTCAAACTCAACTACCACCACAAGTAAGCCAACAGCCCTCGAGGCAGATTGTCTAACGATGAGTGATGCTGCAGATCGTGGAGATTTTGCAGCTCTCTTGATTAAAGAAGGATAAATAAACAATGAATGTGATAGTCAGATCATCACAATCAGGGGGGATTAAACTCTTCACAAACGTAATGATGGAGTTTGAGTTGTTTAAGATCTTAAATGTTTTACTTGTGTTTTAAAGATCTTTTCTTGCCTGTCAGCAGACTTTATAAACAGATCTATAGACAGCCTTGACTAATTCATACCTTTAGCCAAGAATCACTCACGTACCACTGACAGTGAGTTGATATGCCAGTTGTGTTTTAAAGGTGCGGTACGTAACAGCTGGCACCTCAAGCTCTGTATACCTGTTTCTTTCCTAGGAGGAAGGAGGTGAAAGCAAAGAAAACGGTTAAAACATTGTCGGGGGAGGACACGGAGTCACCACAGAAGAAGAAGAAGAGGAAGAGATCATCATCATCGTCACATTCCAAGAAGAACAAACACAAGAGGCGCCGGGGTACAACTCCTCTCCTCCATATCGCTTCTTTCGAATCAAATCATTCCAATAGTTCATGTGCTCATGACATTTCGAAACAACTCCCTCTGGACTGTGACTTATTTTATAACTCTCTGTCTCCTCACAGTTCGATCGGCCTCCTCCGGCAGCTCGCAGGATTCACAGGACTTGGACAAAGGTGACTTACACACACACACACACACACACACACACACACACACACACACACACACACACACACACACACACACACACAGACTCACTCTGTGTAGATGTGGTGCTCCTCTGCGGTGACCCGCAATGTGGAAAACTGGAAAAGTAGTGCTGAATAATGCTGAGATCGGCTCGGCTCGGTGCACAGATGTGATCATCTCCTAATGCTGTTAGCACATCTGCGGTGGAACACTTCCTGCACAAATATTCAGATATAAATCATCAGGAAATTGAGGATAAAAAGGATTAGAGGAAAGATTATATCCTTCACTATGAATGGATACATGCATGTGTGCCTGCTCGTGTCTGTTTTATCTCACCTCCGTGGGACAGCGATGATATCCTTGGTGTTTTCTGTCTGCAGCAGCTCTATTTGCTTCATAACCTCTCTCTGTCTGTTGGACACATCCTTGACGTGGAACAATGCAACACTCAGCTCCTCCTGCAAGCAGTTTACAGATTGTATTGAAGCAGCGTCATAGGAAACTGAGAAGACTGACAAGTGTCTGTGCTGTGAGCGATGCTCGGTCAGCCACCAAGTGGAGGAAAATCCACTGGGTTGCTTCAAGGTGTTTTTCTTCCAGAGGAACCAGAGCGAAAGCTTTCATAGTGTGTCACGATGTCAGACTGATGAATAAGTGAATACAGCACGTGCAACGTCTTCAGTTCAGCCATGAACACAAAGATCCAGTGAGAAACGATGGAATTTAGGGGAAAATATTGTCTTAATCTAACTAAAACTCAGAATATCTTTGCAATCACTCAAAGTTTAGCAATTGTGTGCACCATCTGTGATCTGGTAATTTGGTGTAATGTGCGGATAAATGTAATAAAACATGCAACAGTAATCTACACAAATCATAGAAAATGTCCATGTGTCTGAAGTAGCTTCCTCTCTAAGAAATTACATTAGTCTAGAGTTTCAATAGAGGTACAGTCAGATGTTCTAGATTATGTCACAGATCGCCACCTTGCCAAGAAACAGACTGTAGGTGTGTTTTCACCGTGTTGTGTCTCCAGCACCTTGAAAGTGTTCAGGGAGTTCTTGAGGCCCATTATCTTATCATCCACGTCAGTCTGATGAGCCTGGATCTTCTCCTCCATGCCGTGGTCCCTCTGGCGCAGCTGGCACAGCTCCGTGAGGGCGGTGTGGAGCCCCTCGCGCAGCTCATCCACCAGGCCCTGCAACTGTAGCATAAGAAGTAACTGAATACATCATGTTTTCTGGAGATAATCTTGGGATGTTGTTAGCTGCTTCAAGTGAAAAGAGGAAATATTTGAGGAGCATCAAATAAGCGCCTGAAAATCATCTAATCAAGCTTGGATTATATTATGTTTGAGTTATTGGATAATTCAATTTGTGGGCTGAATAAATATTAGTCCGTTCATCCCAAAGAAATAAACCTGAGATGACATTGTGTGGTTCAGTAGAAGTGTAACCACGAGTTCTTGTTGGTCTTGGAGAAGGCTTGAGGGCCGAAATAGACGCATACAAATGGAGCCACAGTGTGTGACGCTCCTTTTGCTAACTCCTGTGGTCATCTCAAGCTTCTTCTTCTGCTCTCGTCTTCACCATTGACATTATTATTTTTTTATTACTTTATTACCTTTTGAATAATTGTTCTTCCCTCATCCTGTCCCAATAATATTCTATGAGCAGTGGAAACTTGATTCACCTCATTCTCTCTGCGGTTTCATTCTTAATTTTCTCATAGCTGATAGAATTTATTCAGCGGGGATAACTGAATTAGCTCATGGGAACATTACATGGTTTCCAGCAGCTTTCCTCTCAACTCATCTCCCGATCTCTTTCTGTCTTGCTCGCGCTCTTTCGGTCATGTGAAAGGCATCAGGCAGTGGACTGAATAGAGCATGTGTCCTGTTTGCCTCCTGCCCCTCCTTCCTGATGCTACCCTGGGGCTGCTAGTCTGCGGGCTGCACCTGGAGGCCGTATGTCAGAGGAAGATATGGAATCCCAGGGAAAAGAGCTACGACAGCATTCGCTCCTCAGTGATTGTTTGTATATGCAATAAATCCTCATTATGGGATCATATCAGTTGTTGGTATACATCCAGTTTACATAGCAGGCTCCCTGGAAAGTGGATCTGAGTCTAATTGAAATGCAAATATGTACATGATGTGCATGGTTTTTGGTGCCTTTGAGACCTATTCCTTGCAGTTTAAACCCCAAACTAAAGGGCATTAACATCATGTCAAGTACATCTTGCAGTACAAGCTAATTTGCACATTGATTTTGCCTTCAAGCTTCCTAAGTTTTCCATTTGTTAGGACACAGTAGTCTTGCAGTTCTTCTCTTCTGTTTTCTTGTCTGTGCTCTCGGTTAAATATCATGAGACCAAGTTCAAAGGTAAAACACACCACATGCACTGCCGTTTAAGAGCTTGGACCACGTGTTGTTCTTTTTTTTTTTTACATATTTCTGTGACGTTTGACCCTCGGAGGGCAAACAATGTTTGTTTAAGATAATTTAGAGGGTTAACAAGAGATAAAAGTTAAAAAAAAAATGTCTGTGCTGTCAATTTAAACAAGGATCGACAATCACTTAAACTTCTTCGTCCACTTTAATTGTTTGGTCAACCAACAAATGAGAAGCCATTGATCAGCAAAGTGTCTGTAGGCGAAACTTTAAATGTTGACTTAGAATACTAACAATTTAAGATAGCCTTAATTATTTGACAGAATCATATTTGAGTAAGTGCGATGCGATCGACACATTCTGTCATCCATCGCAACATGATAGCACGTTAGCTGTGTCATTACATGTTTTTGACTGATGTCATTACACGCTGAACTACGTTCAGCACCTCTCTGACATCACAAATGGAGTCAGTATGCTGAGCGGAGACCCGCCAACTTATAAGCTGAAACTACTATACTACTGTCTGCTTTTTATCCTGGCAAGTATCAACAGTGTCGACATGCGACTTGTACGTGCAGGTTGTTTGTATTTCAATGGCCTAATTCCAAAAATACTATCTCTTCATTCCTGATAAGAAAGAGGATGAAGAGCTTGGAAATAAGCAGCTGTGGGACACACTACATCACATGCTTTTAAGCCTCAGGTTGCTTTGTCCTCAGTTTTTGCTGTGACGAAACTTGGTCTTTATTAGAGGAAAGATCATCCGCTTTGTAAGCTATAAATCACATCAGTAAAGATGTTTGACCCTTCTGTGACTTCGATGACTTGAGTGTTCTGGAGGTCCTAAGAAGATCTTTTGTCAAATAAATAATTGAAAAGCTTTGTATGCAGAGCGAAACGTAAGAGCAGCTGACGCAAACACTCCTGACAGACGGAAGGAAAAGGCTTCCGAGGTCAGTGGCAGTACAGTTCTTTATCTCTTTATAACTTCGTCAGCTCCACCGACAGTAAAACAGGGAAAGAAGTTTTCTTTTGAAATGATCCTCTATGATATTTAAGCACAAGGTTATTTGAGTTGTGTGGCTTGATTGATTACCTGAGCTATCTCCAGGTTAGACTTCTCCACAGTTTCTTCTTTATCTGGAGGAATAAAACAGTTAGACACGAGGAAGTTTACTTATACATGTGTATATAATTACATGTATTCATAAGTATGCATGGAAAAACAAGAATGAGCGGATGGTTTATACTTTGGATAGTGAATGAAAGTGCCACACATGCCATTGCCTCAGAGAAGGGACTTCTTGGGAGAAAGACCTCCTTTAACAACCTTCACATACTCTCATATGTCAGTCCTTCGCTCTGCCATGTGACTACACTGTAAATCTCCTATTCATTGAAAAGGCGGGACTTACAGGAATCCTTTGCTTGATGATATCATGTATTAACTTCATCTGACAAAAAAAGTTTTTTCCTTTTTTACCTAATGATTTGACTGTTGGAAGTATGCTCTGCACGAGGAAACAGCATTTGTCTTTTTTTGAAGGTGGAGTCTTTTGGGACAGTTGTCTGGTTGTGTAAAACACACAATGGCCTTGTTTGTTGTGGAAATGTCACAGGTCAATACTGCTGTCGACACTGCTGAGGCTCATTTGAAATCTGCACCTAACATTTATTATCATGTATAATTGACAAGGCCCGCAGGCACAATGCACTACGTCTGTACTCTGTTAACATGCGCAGAGGACAAAAGACTGAATATACAGTCGACAACAGAGTCTTTCTGCCCGCAGGCACTCATGCCACATGATTTTTTTCTCTGACGACTTGGAGTTGTGCTGTTGGCTTCGTGGTCACAGGCCAGACAAAGCTGATATCAGAATGGCACGTCAAGCTACATCGATATTAACGGACACAATAAAACGATGAATCGATTTCTGCATTCAGAAACAGCAAATCTGGTTCTCGTAATTACTGATGTTTACGCATGACATTCATGAGATTTTCTACTAAATGTTAATTCAATTAACATACAGACTACGTTCTTGCTACTGAAATGATAGATTTTCAAAAAATGCTGCATTATACATATATGTATATATGTGTTGCATTACAATAAGTCAGATCAGCTGCTTCAAAATTAAAGAACTGACAGGGAAATATATGAATTCAACCTATAAAGGCAATTAGATGATTTCCATTGGTTTATGGGACCATTTGACCAAATTACCTTTTCTTGAGCAAAACCTATTTGCGTAATCCAACAATGTATCTTTATTTCTAACAAAAGTTGGACTAGTCTTCTGAGAAATAGTATTATCTTACTTTTAAAAAGGATTTAAATAGATTTTCTTCCTGTTTCATTCTAATTGTGTTTTGTATCGCTGTGCATTGCATATATTCGTGTTTTGGTTTCACAGAACAAGTAAATCTAATGAAGATATCATATTGGAATTTTACATTTTTATATAGGGAATGAGTAATAATTGGCTCTTAGGCAAGTTAAAACCATCATTGCATGCATTCTTATTACAAATCAGAACCTGTTTCCTCCAGGAGAGTCTGCTCAAAAGTTACAGCTAAACTTTTTAAACTCCTGTTTTACCTTCTGACACATCCTCTGTCTGGTCTTCTGTTTCTCTTTTGCCATTCTCCATGATCAGGTAGTCCTCTCGGGTCCAATCCAATCGTCTTCACAGTCCTTATTCTGCTCAAGATGACTTCAGTCTGCTCCTCTGCCCCCTCTGAACAGCACTAACCTTTTGCTGTTATCACACAGTTTCTTTCTTCCGAAGCATGTGAGTCCTATGATTTCTCTTTGTACACAAAAGGCCCTTGTCTCCAGAGAGGGACAGAAGAGGAAGATCAGGAGGAGAGAGAGACATTTGGCCATCACACAGCCATGTAGTGCAGCTAACTCATTGGATTTAGTCAGGCGTGACCCGCTGTTAATGGTGATGATTTACACACCAGCGCTGATTAGAATTAGCTTGAAATGGAAAAGCCAATAGACCCAAAGAGCAGAGAGTGTGGTCACGTTTGTGTCCGTGTGTCACTAGACATGCTAACTTCATGTGTTGACGCAACTCTTCTTGTGTTTATACTTCTTTATTATGATAAAGAAAGAATGATATACATTAATGAAGTTGATTTGCTGAAGCTATGAACATTTGAATAGCCATGTGATTTCACTGGCAAAGACTTGGAGCCACCATCACCAAACATCAACTGCAAGTTAGGAGCAGTTGTTGAGTAATAAAACAAAACGTGGAATACACCTTTTTATTTTGTATTAATTGTTTACTACTAGGGTTTTCTGGCCACTTAGGGACATTGCAATAAGCTGTAAACAATGAGTATATACAAAATCTGCATTCTTTGAGAGAGTGGCTTCGTCTGTCTGTTGGCAGCAATAAAGAAATGCTTTATCTGATCATGTTTGCCCTGTAGCAAATATTGTGGGTTATTCAAAGGTATAATGTGGTTCCCAAATAAACAAGTTAGCGCTTCATATAGTATTTTACACTCTCACCCATGTTTTACATTTCAAGCCAACGGGGAGCAACATATCACCAGACTGTTTGGGTGTCCAACCCTATTTTAAGAAAAAAGGAAATTCTCACTTTCTTATCATGAGCCTGAGGAGGAAATTCAAAATTTACTACTTGCGCTTCAGTGACTCAATGTCGCCTCTGAAGGAAAAAAATGGTATTAGGAGACGGTTTGAAGCCAGCGTTAGCCAGGATACATATTCTTCTTTAAGTAGCAATAACTACAAACTGTTGTTATTAACTTGACTTTCCGTTGATACTTTCAGTTAATTTCTGAAAATCAAAAAAATACTTACATCTAGCAACTTTAAAACTTCACGCCACTTGTTTACTTCCGGTCCGGTGACACCCGTCACGTGACGGCAGGTTGCCCGTGCAGTGTCGACGCGCTCAGCTGACAAGGGGTTTCGCGGAAGTAGCTTTCTGTAGCTGTGGTTGTGTTGTGGGTCACTTAAGTCCGTCATGCTGTAACGTCGACCCCAGCTGCTAACTGAAAAAAAATGGACCGGTATGAGACGGACACGGAGGGAGAGGTGGAGCAGGAGACACCGCTGCTTCACCGGGAACACAAAGAGCAGAGAGGTGACAGAACAATTTGACTTGTAGCGTTAGCTTGGCTAACTAAAGCTAATGCCGCGCTGTGAAAAACAGAACGAAATTCTCAAATTTTTTGTTCAGTTTTACGCCAACTCATTCACAATATAATGTACTACTTAAATTGCATAGGTGACTATGTTGTTTGGTTCTTACGCCTGAGCATTAGTCTGTCTTCTATAATACTGGTTATGAACAATACATATTATGAACAATACATTAAATCGTATTGTACTAAAAATACCGAAAGACGTATTTATTTATCATAAAACAAGGCCACCTGAGATACTTTTACTTCATGATTACACGCATAGTCGGATTAAACGTATTAAGACTCAAGAAATTAAATTTGCAACCCTGGGAAATGTTGCACTTAGATGAGGATCCTGTTTGGCTATGTCCCTAATTCAATCCGTTGTTTTGAACATAAGATGCAAATCATGTTTGCTAGGTAAACATAGCAAACTGACAAAGTTGGGTGTGGCATTGTCTTTATATCAACACAGAATTTGGTCTCATGAGGTAACAAGCAGTCGATCAGTAATGGTTAGCATGATGAATTCAAGTCTGAAAGTAATGCAGCACCCACATCCTTAATATAAACTCAAGTGTAATTATTGAAATAACTGACGTACAAGTGAAGCACCGGTATATTAGAATCTCTAGTGCAGAATCTGTTAATTGATTGGTACAAGCATTGCAGCACAGCTTATGTGCAACTGTTCACTTCATCCAGCCTCATCTGCTGATCAGGTGGCATTATCTCTCTCTGTCTGTCCCTCAACTTGTAGCCCCAGCATGCTGTTCATCACGCTATGGCCTGGCACTGCTCTCCTCCTATGGCTTCTTTGTGGTCTACTCCTTGAGGGTCAACCTGAGTGTGGCCATGGTGGACATGCTCAATTCCACCCATCAATCAAACAGCAACCACAGCAGCTCAGTGTGTCCTGCTCACGCCAGCCCTGCACGGCCAAAACACAACCACACAGTAAGCATGAATGCAATCCCGTCTGAGTTTCACCTCGTCATATACTAGAGTCATGACCAGCATTTAGATTTTAGTGCATGTATAATGCATTCGCTCGCTGAGAAAATGAAATGCTACAACCATGTGTTTTTGAAATTGTCGACTTCCCACGCCTCCCCCCTCATAGGCCAGTGTGTACAACTGGGACTCCGAGACACAAGGCTGGATCCTAGGTTCCTTCTTCTATGGTTACATACTAACTCAAATCCCCGGGGGCTACCTGGCAGGCCGCTTTGGACCCAAGTGGCTGATGGGCTTTGGAATCCTGGGAACAGTATTGTTTACACTGCTCACCCCTGTGGCTGCTGACCTGGGTGCAAGTTACCTTATCGCTGTCAGGGTGATGGAGGGGATAGGAGAGGTAGGAGATCATCATGTTTAAATCTGAAATCAGGACAACACATGTGTGTTTATTGTGCACCTGTGAATAGAGGAGATGTCAGTATTGGCCTTTCACAGATTTATCAGTATCATAGTATATTTTGCTCAACATGAACTGATATGAAAACTTTTCAGATCAATATTTTATACTTAAAATACATAATCAGTTTGTTTTATAATCATTTATAAATGGATAAGATTATTCAACAGTGTCGTATTGAAATTAGTTCTATCGTGATGATCTGAAAATTCTGCTCACATATACTGTACATAATCCTGAAATCCTGTATCTGTCGGCTCTCCTATTGAACATGTGCTGTCTGTGTTTGTCTTCAGGGAGTCACTTTCCCTGCTATGTACACGATGTGGGCAGCATGGGCGCCTCCGCTGGAGAGGAGTCGACTGCTCACCATTTCCTACATAGGTAGGACCACACACAAACCAGCAAATACTACTATTATTAATAATGTAATCATCATTCGATAGCTACACTAGATGCATTCAACAACAGCTGTTGTCCTCTCTTGTTCATCCCAGGAGCCCAGCTGGGGACGGTGGTCGCTCTTCCTCTATCTGGTGTCATCTGCTTCTACCTGGACTGGACCTACATCTTCTATGTATTTGGTAATGACACGTAATCACGACGTGTGTGGTTACTATGATTTTGGTTTAGAGTCTTACTGTTCAGTACGGTAGTTTATTATTCTGAGTTGTTCTATCTACTTTTAGTCTATTTCTTCTTTTGCTGATGATTGCAGTTAAGCATCTCTCAGCTAATCCAAGATTTTCATTTATCATCTTCTGTATACTCAATAGTGGATTTCTTTGCTTGAGAAATGGGTCACTCACATCTTCAATCCACATTTGGTTAATTATCCACAGGAACAGGCAAATCATACCTATAAAAATAGCAGTATAGACCTAGAATTGCATGCTTCAGCTATCTGTCAAAGGTTTTTTCAGTTTAAGAGTTGAAGTTAGAGAGATTTTACAGTTTACTAGCAGTTTAAGAGGATGAGTTTACATGCAGACTGACACTGAGAGACTTTTAACATCAGATTGGAACCATATCTTTAGAAACGCACAGCAGTGCATTAATTCAATAGTCAACAATAACAAGTAGGATGTTTTATTGTGAATATATTATGATGTAATGGAAACTTTGCAACACTCTGAACTTTATGCTTTAAAAAAGACAGATAATGTCTGACTGGGTAAATGTACGTAATACAATTCCAAGTGAGGAGGCTTCCAATCAGGTGTATATCTCTTTCCTGACCTCAAGTAACCTCTTTATTGACTAGTCAAAGACTATTTTTCCCCTATTAATGCTTATTCACCACAAAAAAGTTTCAGATGATCTGTTTCCGGTGTCTGTTGCTTTGTTCCTCTTTATGCTCTGTTTAGCGGAGACGACAAGTCAACAAGTTGAACTAAATGTAATTACAAGTTCAACCTTTTGAAGAAGTCACAATTATTCCTTCTTGTCTCGTCTATTACTGAGCTAATGCAGAGCAGACGTCAGTGCCAAACTGCATTAAGTTAAAGACGTAGTTTACCGAATAACATGTGATGATCCCCGACAATCTTTCAATTGATGCAGCGTTATGGAGGATGAATGCTGACCTGTGGTAAACTGAGTGCGTGCTTGTCTGACTGTCCAGGTGCTGTGGGTCTGGTGTGGTTCGTTCTGTGGGCCCTACTCGTGTCTGACAGTCCAAACAGTCACCCGCGGATCTCCGAGCAAGAGAGACTCTACATCACCAACTCACTCAAGAACGAGGTAACACCAGGAACCACAGACTGCACTGTATGTCCTGAAGTACAAAAAAGAAGATTCAATTATTCATCAGTTTATTCATCTTTAATACATAAAACAAGCTGTCAAAGAGAAGTCAAAAGAAATTCCATAGAGATGCTTCATCGTGATTAATTTCATGTTATTTACGTATATGCATAATAATCTGTCATGGGGAAGTATGCAGTAGGTAACCTTTTAACGTATGTTGTCCTGTTTGCTTCTCTATTGCAAAACCAGTAGCAGCCGAGTGCTCGCAGGCGTTATCAGTCCAGCAGTTATAACACACTGATGTTACACAATTGCTGTGTGTTGCAGCATTCTGTTCTCTTATCCGTCTTCTCAGCTGTTGGGTCATAACACTCGTCTGTAATCTGCAGTTTATCAATGATCTAAGATGCAACCTGCCTCAAATACTGCGCATGTTGACAGTGACCATCAGTACATAAAATAATTGCATTACAATGGGGGAAAAAAATCCCTTGATGATAATAAGGACATGCATGCCGTCAGTATTGTGGTTGTTAATGCAGTTGCCTGTTTCAAAAAGTTGATGCAAGAAGTTTTGTCCTTCCTGTGTGGCCCAGCTGTCCAACTCCACCGGCTACATTCCCTGGCGAGCCATAGTGACATCCGTGCCGCTGTGGGCTATCGTAGTGGCTCACTTTTCGTACAACTGGACCTTCTACACCCTCCTCACCCTGCTGCCGACCTACATGAATGACATACTGGGCTTCAGCATACAGCAGGTGAGGAGGACATCACACACAGTCGTCATTCATGCAGATAAATAGAAGTCCAATAGTGTTTTCAAATGTCTTGTTGTGCCTGACTAATCTTCAGTTCCTCAAAATATTCGCATCACATTTGACCATCTCCTTCCCACAACAGAACGGTATGCTATCAGCTCTGCCCTACATGGGCTGTGTTGTGTTTGCTGTGCTGAGTGGCCAGCTTGCTGATTACCTGCGGGAAACCTGCCTCTGCCCCACCATCACTGTCAGGAAGTACTTCTCCCTTGTAGGTAAGGAATGACGACACCACAGATCCGGTGTTATTCTACTTTGGGCAGCTAACTGGTCTGCTTCTCCCGAAGAGGATTTCAGTGGTATTTCATTGGTTCTCTAGGTATGATCGGGCCGGCGGTGTTCTTGGTGGCCGCAGGATATACAGGCTGTGACTACATCTTGGCTTTGACCTTCCTCACCATCTCCTCCTCTCTGGGCGGAGTGTCGGCCTCTGGCTTCAACATCAACCACCTTGACATTGCTCCTTCGTAAGGATATTTGTGTGAAATGTAAAGTCTTAGGTTGTCGTGTGCCTGTAGCTTATACAGTAGTGGATTAACCAGGTACTCATGGAACATTGGCTGTATCTATCCTTGCAGGTATGCTGGTATTCTGCTGGGGATCACCAACACCTTTGCCACCATCCCTGGCATGGTGGGACCAGTCATTGCAAGATCCCTCACTGTAAATGTAAGAAACTAATTCCTTTCATTTAAATTTAAATGAAGTGACTTGTTTTATACATATTAATACTATTAATTGGTTGACTGTCTTCTAGAACACCATAGAAGAGTGGCAGGTTGTCTTCTACATCGCTGCTGGCATCAACCTGTTCGGAGCGACCTTTTACACTGTGTTTGGCCGAGGAACAGTGCAGCCCTGGGCCGTCCACACGTCCAACTTTCACGGGGATTGAGACAGAAGATGATGAACATTCGTCCATTTGACCGATCTGAATCACCTAAATGGACGAGTCTCAATCAGTGGGCAACCTCAGCCCCAGACCAGGTATAATTATCCTCAGCAAAGATGTTCTTAACTCTGACTGTGGACACTTTGAGTCTTCTTATAGATGAAGCTACAATCACAGTGAGGAACAACCCAGATTGCTGTTTTACTGAAGCAAATATTGATCAAAGGCAGAGATGTTTTAGAGGCAAGAAGAGTAATCACTGAGCAGAGCCAAACACCCCCAATACACATCTCCCGGGGTATAACAGGAAGCTTGTTGATGGTTGAGCATCAAGGTAAACAAACTGTATCAGACAACAGTTATTTCTTTTTCTGCCTCAAGAACATTTCTGCTTTAAAAGAAATAACCCAAAGTAAACCTTTATTGAGTTTTATTGCCATATAGTAAAATTCTACACTCTTATGAAGGATGTGTTTAGAGTTTAGGATAAAAGTTTCCTCTTTGCTACACACTACCATCTTTTTGGAGAGAACATGGTGCCCTCAGAACGCACAGTGAAACCTCCGCAAATGATTTTAAAGCTTTGCCCCTCGTGACATAGCAAGTAGACCATATGTTGAAATCAAGGGATTATTTATGTTTTTATTTGTGTGATTATATTTGTAACTGCCTTGTTCACGGGGCGCCTCTGTTAATTGAAAGAAGTCTTTGAGCTGATGCCATGTGGACCGCATGTGAAGTGAATATCTGTAACACTAAGAAGCTGTTGCCAACTTTCTGAAGGAAGATTGAAGAGGTTTCACTTGAGGACACACACCTTGAGTTTGTGCCAATTCTCAGGTACCTTGTGTCATGAAAGGATTGAAAAGGATTTTATGTTTACAGATTTATTGATCGACCAGATTGAGATTATGTGTCATCTGAATAAGATATAATTTATAAATTACTTCAGAGTGAGTGGAAAATGGGAAACTATGTGGTAATTTGTCGTCTAAGCTTTTCGTCAATGTGACCAGCTGGTAAACCTAGTTGTTTCCATTAAGTCTGCACTTTACCAGGTGAGATCACAACTTCATTATACTGTTCACACCCTGACTGTAATTTCTGTCAACAAGTAGCACAATCACACACGATATATTGAACTTGTGCCTTATTACATGAGCTTGAAGAGGGTCAAACCATTCAGGTCTGTAGACAAGCGTACCATTGTTTTGATGAACTATTCCTTTAGATGTTTTTCTTATTTCAGGTTTCAATTCGCCTTCATACACAGAAAATAAAGGGACTTTTGTACAGTGTTTGTATATACTACAATTGTAATCATTGTAAACCTTCACCTGGGATACATTCCATGAAAATGTATTGTAAATACCTCTTAATACAGCAGAACTGTACTCAAATGCAATTGTTTTGTGTCTTTATTTCTATATAATGCTGCTGTATATTGTGCTTTTTCATGACTGAAGTTCCAATGACTTCTTCATGTCGATAAAAACAAATTAATAAACAATTATGCGATCGGACAACATTGATAAACTAATTTTACTTTACTTATATGATTAAAAATAATGTAATCAACTTAATCACATCAATTTTGAAGCCGACAACAGAAATAAGATTGCAGAGAAATTAAATCTCAAACAATCTCCGGCTTATCTTGGCTACAGCATACAAACATCAATCTACCAGACATTCTCAGAAATGAATATTACCTATTGCCTATAATTCAACGGGACCATAACATGACGTCATAACAACTATGTTAAAGTGGAGCTAGTGTTCGCCCTCCAGTCCTGGCTGCATCGTGTGATAATTGGCAGACAGTAAAGAAGTTAAGGACATCCTGGCTCAACTTTAAATCCACTTAGGGAGCGTCTGGAAAGGTGAGTGCTCCACCTGCTGCTCACTTCATTTGTGCGTCACCCGGAACTCCAACCATCAACTACACGACTATATGTAGGTCTGCTTCTCGTGGTGCAAATGTTTGTCCAGAAAGGAAAAAACACCCGAAAACAATGCTTTTGTGACAAACTGTAGTTAACTGACGCGCAGATTTTTTGGGGACTATAATCTAGCCTCTTTAATGTTTATGTAGCGCACGAAACACGTAAAATAAATTTTCGGAAATATTAGAAGAAAGGGCGCGTGTTCGGCGGCCGTGTCCCGTGATAAACTCGTTTACGGTAACTTCTCCGGGTCCCTAGTTGTGATGCTGCACACAGCGGGTGCGCGCGATTACGCAACACCCCAGCCTGTGTTGTGCGCTATAACCGGATCAGCGTCTGTGCTCAGCCTCTGCGACCTGCCAGCTCTCAGGTACGATAAAGTACATGGAATAATACATGTGTGTGTCCGGGGGTCTTTATTAAGTGTTGCCACGAGAATAAATCCGCGGTTTCCTTAGTGACTCGTCCTCCCGGTAGCGCACTGGGAATATTTGTTGTGATGCAGAAAAGAGGGCAGACGGCTGGGAGCGAACGCGCATCCAGGCGTCGGTAATCGGGCAGACGAAACATGGCGGAGGGTTGACATCTATATTAAATCCCTCAGACATTAGATTCGTCGCAGTGCCTGTGCTATTTTTACACACTTTCCCATCGTTTCATCAGTTTGTGCACATACAAGCGCACTGCGGCAGCTGTCGTGACGTTCTTACAGTAAATATGAGCGCATGAGTTCAATGTGCGCACGTAAATGTTCTTCTGTCCTGCACGGACAACACCTAAACAGATCAGGTGCAGGGTTCATGTTACAGCTGTGTAAGGCTACTGGGGAATATTAGAACTAACCATGATGCTGTGTAATTTATCTGTATCCCGATTTATTATGATAACAGTTCAACTTTGTGGAGAGTCATTCCGTCCAGGGTTTCCTCCATCCCATCCCTGCGGAGTTGACAACAAGCTTCCTGCATCAACATGTGTTCACTGCAGTGTCTGAGAAATGGCTGCTACACTATCAGGGGGACCTGACAAAATGGTGGAGTCTGGGTCAGATTGGAACTTGCAGTAAAGTCTGGCAGTGAAACATAGGAGCACTGTGGTCTTGATGTGTCAGTGTGGAGCCGAGCGGAGCAGCGACGACATCAGAGCCGGCTGATAAGAGGCGAGCAGGGGCGGAAGGGGTGGAGGTAGAGTGCAGGAGGGGCAGAGGGTTGTGTGTGTGGTGCAGTTCAGTGGTTGTTGAAACCATCATGTCTCCCGCTTTGTGCCGATTTGTTCTTTGAAATTGTGCCTGCGCCACTGACTTGGGGATGCATTGTTTTTATCTTTAGTGCTTTACTGAAGCTACAGCTGTCTGATCTCTCACAGCCCATTCAATCAGACAAATTGCTCTCCTTTCAATCATAATCGCTTCGAAGGTGTCTGTTTCCTGCCACCGCCAGCCATCTGTGTACCGCACTAACTGTAACCTAATCCTGGTTTTATAGCCAACAGACCGTGTCGTGACCTCGGCCATCGTTAGCCAACATGGGAAAGGAGAAACTCCACATCAACATTGTAGTGATCGGCCACGTGGACTCCGGAAAGTCCACCACCACCGGCCACCTTATCTACAAGTGCGGGGGCATTGACAAAAGAACCATTGAGAAGTTTGAGAAGGAAGCTGCTGAGGTAAGGAGATACACGCTGATGCAGAGGAAGATGCCTTCTTCAGTTAAAGATCACGTCAGCCTACATGCACTAGAAACACAGCAGAGATGAAAACTTTAAAGTGGGAAACTTTGTTACGAAAGGAGATTCTTTAAAATGTATCTATATTATTATTATTATTTCTCAGATGGGGAAGGGCTCGTTTAAGTACGCCTGGGTGCTGGACAAGTTGAAGGCAGAGAGGGAGCGAGGCATCACCATCGACATCTCACTGTGGAAGTTTGAAACCAGCAAGTATTACGTGACCATCATCGACGCCCCAGGTCATCGGGATTTCATCAAGAACATGATCACTGGGACCTCCCAGGTGTGTAACACGAGGATGTCTGTGTGTGCTGTCTGGAATAGTTGTGAGTTCCTTTTTGCAGGTGTCTTTGCCTCGGAGGAATATCGCCTGTTTCTCACACTTAACAGCCGACAATAAGCAGCAACAGGTTTCGTTCACCAGTTGCTGAAGAAGAGCAAGCTGACATAACTGACAGGTTTAGATGTTGTTGTTTTCTAAATGTGGAGATATGACTCAGCTCGTATTTATTCTGCAAAAATGCATGCACTTGTCGAAAAAGCTGCTGCACACTTAATGTTTCATCTTCTGCATCTTCAGGCCGACTGTGCTGTGCTGATCGTGGCAGCTGGTGTGGGAGAGTTTGAGGCAGGTATTTCCAAGAATGGGCAGACCCGTGAGCACGCCCTGCTGGCCTACACCCTGGGAGTAAAGCAGCTCATCGTGGGCATCAACAAGATGGACTCCACCGAGCCCAACTACAGCCAGAAGCGCTATGAGGAAATCGTGAAGGAAGTGAGCACCTACATCAAGAAGATCGGCTACAATCCCGACACCGTCGCCTTTGTGCCCATTTCAGGTTGGAATGGGGACAACATGCTTGAGCCCAGCCCCAATGTAAGTAGCTACGGGAGTTAATGAGTAGCCTTGAATTTGAATACCTGTTTGTCTGGCTGTAGCTCCAAATATAACCAGTAGCTGTGGGTCCAGCGGTTGTCCAGCAGAGTGCGCTACTGCATTTGTTTACATCACTGTGGCAAGCTTCTGTAAGAAAAGATAAACCAATGGACTTATTGACAAGTTACCTAAAAATATACTGCACCCCAGGGGGGTGTTAAAGTAGCTTAAACTGTGCATTATTTTATGTTTTGTAGATGACATGGTTTAAGGGGTGGAAGATCACCAGGAAGGACGGAAATGCATCTGGGACCACACTACTGGAGGCTCTGGACGCCATCCAGCCGCCCTCCCGTCCAACAGACAAACCTCTGCGTCTGCCCCTGCAGGATGTCTACAAGATCGGAGGAATGTGTAGAAAAGAGTCAGAAATGAATTAAATGTATAACCCTTATACAGCGGTGCATCAGTTGTCCCTTGATCAGAACCCTTATGATCCCTGCAGGACAAGATTCATCAAATCTATAATGAGTAAAACATATTTCTTAAAGACGGGGACTTACAGGACTGACCTACTTAGACATTCACTTTCTGTTTTGAATGTGTCCTTCTCAGGTATTGGAACGGTGCCCGTAGGCCGTGTGGAAACAGGCATCCTAAAACCGGGCATGGTGGTGACCTTCGCCCCTGTCAATGTGACCACTGAGGTGAAGTCTGTGGAGATGCACCATGAGGCGCTGACGGAGGCCCTCCCCGGGGACAATGTGGGCTTTAATGTGAAAAATGTGTCCGTCAAGGACATTCGCCGCGGCAACGTGGCCGGCGATAGCAAGAACGACCCACCGCAGGAAGCTGCCAACTTCACTGCTCAGGTAGGTGTTTAATTATAGAAATGATGCATCAGCATGACGTTTGCTTACGTCAGATCTATTTAAAGTTTTAAAAAACAGATTTTTACTGGGAATTTTTTATAAGAAAAGGCATCTTTGAATCTTATCTATCAAACTGCACATCCCAAAAGAGGAAATGGAGATAGGAGATAGGAGATATCACAGCAAAACACAGATTTCTTATTTACTTCTTTTACAGGAGGAAAGTAATCTTTACCTTCTATGTGGCTTCGCAGGTGATCATCCTCAATCATCCTGGCCAGATCAGTGCTGGTTATGCTCCGGTGCTGGACTGTCACACTGCTCACATCGCCTGCAAGTTTGCAGAGCTCAAGGAGAAGATTGACCGCCGCTCGGGCAAGAAGCTGGAGGACAACCCCAAATTCCTCAAGTCTGGAGATGCTGCCATTGTGGACATGGTACCTGGCAAGCCCATGTGTGTGGAGAGCTTCTCTGAGTACCCTCCGTTGGGTGAGTCCAGTCAACAGCCTGGGACTGCAACATACCGAACACTCAAGCCTCAGATCACAACAACGCATTGCAACTCCACTGTAAATGAATGTAATATACAATCACCTTCAATAAATGTTCATGTGTTCCTGCAGGTCGTTTTGCAGTGCGTGACATGCGTCAGACTGTGGCCGTGGGCGTGATCAAGGGCGTGGAGAAGAAGGCCACCACCACTGGTAAGGTCACCAAGTCTGCCCAGAAGGCCCAGAGGAACAAATGAATGTTGTGCTACTCTGCCGACCCCGCGGTCTCCCAGGGCAGGACATCGGTCATCCAACTCCATCCTACAATCGGCTGCTTCAACTCAATAATCGAAGACTGGTTAATCATCACAATGCATCGCAAAACCATTCGAAGGAAAGAAAAACGTGTAGATCTTTAGTCCCGGAGGCGGTACTCCTGACTCCATTCCATTGGTTAGATCACGTACAATGTAACAGCACTGATAGTTTTAAGTGTGAATTCATGGCAATACCTCTTTGTGATATAGATACTGAACAATTAGACGTATTTGTCTCTTTCTGTGGTATGTTGTCTTGCTTTTAGTGTCTTGTCTGCAACTATGTGAAGCTCTTTAGGAGCCCGGACAAGAAGTTACAACTATGTTCTTCTCAGTAGTAACAAGTAGAACGTCGTTACTTGTTGTGTTAAGCTTTAAAAAAAAAAAAAAGCATTTTAAACATTCCATTTGTCTTTCTGGTGGGGTTCCTATTAGGCCACCTGATTCTTAAAGCACTTTGGCATTCTGCAAAATTTGCACTTGCACTGGAGAAGTTTAAATTGACATAAGCTATTGCACCTTACTGTAAGATGGCACGAGCCTCTCTGCAACATTAAACATGTTTCAATCTACGTGTTGGGCTGTGTTTCTCAGTCATTTTCAGTGAACAACGCAAGGACGAACAAACTCCTCCTAGGGATTTCAGGGGATAATATTCGAACTAGGTCCAGGTACAGAAGAGTGTTAAGTTAAATTGCGAAGGGTTTTGGTTTTCGTCACATGGCTTCACCGTCACACCACCATGAATTGTCATCATTCGCCAAAAAACATGAAACCATTACAACTCAGCTCAACATGGTCAGACCTTCATCAAACCTCATGTTTGAGAGGCTGGGACTCCCAGTGAAAACATACTTCAGAAATATTGAGTGTCAGTCTTAGCATCACCTAGTGGTGACAGGAAATTGTGTTTTTTTTTTTTTTAAAATCGGACCAGAATGGCCTTAAGGCGAAGGACACAACTGTTGGAAATCCACAGCATTTCCAAAACTTAAGAGGTTCAATTAGAGAGCGTACCTGAAGGTGTTAACAATACAGCGAATGGCGTAGGCACCGACGCATGATCTTTAGGCTCTTCAACTTGATCTCCACTTGTCATCACTTTCCTGTGATAAAAACATTGATTAAACAATTGTTTCCTTCCTTTTGTTCCATTTTTTGCTAGATTGTAGGATAAATGTTCATTTACCTCCCACTCCAATTTTCAGATGACAGTGTGCATATGAAAATCAATAAAACAAATGTACATGTCTCTTCAGAAAACGAGAATTTATTGGACAGAAGAAAATTGTCCATTTTAAACATCTTTAAAGCAGGACAACATCATTAAGTACAACAACGTCTAAATCACAATCAAGCCAAAACCAAAGCTTATTCAAAAACACAAAAACAAAATATACATATATACATACTCAAAATGAAATAAGGGACTTTAGGGCTTGTGCCACACCCTGTTGCGAAAAACAAAGCAATTGAAAATTCAACATGAATCCTAAAACATTAAATAAGACCAAACAATGACATTCCTATGTGGTCTATTTATCAGACACTTCTATGTAAATATAAACTGATCCTCTTTTCTGTGACACGTTGCTTTTTTAACTTGAAAAGTGTCAATCAACAGTCTTTGTATAGGCCTCAGCTGTTTGAGTGAACCTGCTATGTAGATTATGGATTAGAATCCCCAATTTTGGCTGTGATCCCTGCCTCCTCTCCCTCCGCCATCTCGCCTCCCCGATCCTCCTCCTCGTCCCTGTCCTCCCCTTGGACTGCACATCTCCTTCTCCCTCTTGTGCTTCTCGTATCTTTCTGCCATAGACAACAGCTCAACGGGAACCTCCTGCAACAGCATATACAGGTGCTTTATTAGGGTGTGTAATTGTTTAACTTCTCTAAGGGAATATCTTACAATCCCATTTATCTTTATTTTCTAGATCGATGACAAAGATATCTATGAGAAACACATAGAAAAACAACCAATAGAGTGTGTATGTGCGTGTGCTTGCATGTGTGACTGGTCGCTTTTGTGCATATGCTAACCTGTCCCGCTCGCTCCAGAATGTGAATGAGCTCAGAGGCCATTCTCCAGTTATCCCTGGTTACCAGGGTAACAGCAGCACCTGTTCGCCTGGATCAGAAATTCATTAAAATGATAAAAAAAACAGCCTGATTGTGCTTGTGATTGTACTGGTGTGTAAATACACAGACAAACTTCCTTACCCAGCTCGACCGGTGCGACCCACACGATGAACATACTCCTCTATGTTTCGCGGGAAGTCGACGTTGAAGACATGAGTAATGTCATGGACATCAAGTCCTCGAGATGCCAGGTCGGTAGCGACCAGGATACGAACTCGACCTGTAGAAACAATTAGAAATCACTGTTATTCACTGCTAGAAGAAGTAAAGCCTTATTTTTCTACCTCTTCTTTCCACTTACTGTCTTTAAAGTCCTTGAGGGCTTCCTCACGATCGCACTGCTCACGGTCTCCATGGAGACTTTGCACAGCCAGACCCTGCAGACACAGGTCACTGGACAGATCATCAGCCCTGAGAGCTCATGCAAGAACAGACACAAACAAAGGATATTGGTTAGTAAAGGTATTACACACTATAGCCAGTTTCAATGTCTGGTAACTGCTAATTACCAGCTGCTGTGGGTTGATGATTAAAAAAGCAAAAACAATTTATCCTCCGGTGGCGACAAGCCAACATTTCAGACTCCCAACTCACATAAGTTTCTTGCCTACAAAGATGAGGACTTTATCCTTTGGCTGCATGTTTCTGATAAAGTCAAAGACATAAGACTTCTTCTCTTCTTCATGGACAAACAGCACAGTCTGCTGCACAGTGTTCACTGCCTGCAGCACAGAGTAACACAAGCAACACATATTTCAGGAAGGAGCTCACAGCATCAGGAAATGATATTCTAAAAAGAGACCTTTGACTAAACTCTGTTTACAGCTTGCCATGGACACAAGGTTATAGTGACATTGACCTTTGATCACCAAAATAAAAATCAGTTCATTACTGACCTTAAGAGGATGTTATTGCTAAATTTTAAAAAATTCCCTCAAGGTGTTCCTGAGATATGGCTTTAACGAGAATGGGACAGATGGTCTGAAAACCTAAGACCTCTGGCTCGAGGCTCGGTCTACCAAAAAAATACATACAAGCTGTTTTAGCAGCTGAGCAGACTTATACCGATACTTCTATATTTCCTTGATGTCAATGCCAGCCTCGTCTCCAGTATTCAGGTGTGACAAAATTCAAACTTTTAAGAATAATATGTAAAGCAGTTAAAACATTACTTACAGCCAAGTCCAGAGTGCCAACGTAAACCATCATGGAATTCTTAAGGTAAGATTTGGACAGTCGTCTCACACCGGTGGGCCAAGTGGCACTGAAACAGTGAACATGTAGAGTGGTGAACTGGATTTACAGCTTCTATACTGTCGATCAATTCTGTAATTGCAGTGACACAAAGACAATGAACGGCAGGTCTGAACTTGATTTAAAAAGATCCAATACTTCCCTAAGTCCTTGTTGCTGATCGCCAATGTATCTTGTGTTTTCCTGAGGTTTTTTTGTGCTACTGATTAAGAATGTGATGAAAAACGCTTTCTCTAACGAGCTTCTTAAGAGTTGATTTCTACCTGGTCATGACAGTCTGTCGGTCTGGACGGATGTCCAGGATAATCTTCATAATCTGGGGTTCAAAGCCCATATCTAGCATCCGGTCTGCCTCATCCAGAACCTTTTCTCCAAAGATCAAAGCGGGTTATTTGAAAAAGGAAGGATGAGAATGCTTCTGTAACAGTGTGTCCTTCGGGCACTGTGTGATAACAGGTGCCACAAATGTCTAAACAGATACTGTCAGACACTTTGAATAGGTTGTTCCATAAAATGAAAAAGGTTATATTATGAGTTATTATGAATTATTATATTATGCATAGTGACCTCAACTCGGGTGCTCCCACCCTTTTTGCACAAAAACAAACACACACAGCTGACCAAGTAAGTGATGGAGCGAAGATTGATGAGCTCATTCATCTGTAGATCATTTAGTCGGCCGGGTGTGGCAATCACTATGTCGACCCCGCCCTTCACCAGATTGATCTGGCCTCTCCTATCCCCTCCACCATAGATACAGATACTGAGAGAGGGTACAGAGGAAATAGTCATGCTGTTGTTAACGACACATCCAAGTTTATTAATCATTTAACGCCTCTCCTTTGTAACTTATGATGATATGAGCCTTATGACCTTTTGTAGCCCTTGTAGCTGTACTTGTTGCACTCTGTTTCAATTTGTAGGGCCAGTTCTCTAGTGGGAGTCAGCACCAACATACCTGGACCCCCCCGTTTGGCTCTAGATCTATGAAGGAAAGAGACCAAGTTGACAAGCAACCAGGGACAACTATCAGAGCTGCACATGTCTTACAGAAATGAAGTATTCAATATTTAAACTACTTCAGCGCTTTGAAAAATACTATGAATCACAATGAAAAATAGTGGAAAGCAGTGCAAGTAATTCTGGGTAAGAGCACTGGCTCTATATAGCAATAAGAATGCATTAACCAGTTCCTCTACTCACACTGGCTGTCCGTCCATGTGAATGAACCCAGGAAGTAGGTAGGCCAAGGTTTTCCCTGTTCCCGTCTGAGCGATGGCTATCAGGTCCTCCCCGCTCATCAACACTGGCCACGCCTGAGACTGACGAAAGAACAAAAACATCTTACACCCATGCATAAAACCACAGCAGGTATGAAACAGACAAGCCAAGCAACAACTCGTAAACTTCAATGTCTAGAACCTAAATCAGCTGCCTTCATCTGTCTAGAGACAAAGAAAGAATTAAACTCTAAAAGAAGCGGGGAAACAAAATATGGGGATGTCACAACAGAACAGGCACTAAGTTAATGCCGAAATTAAGGAACTTGTTTTCCTTATACCCAGAGCACCAAAGTTATTGTGGATACCTACCAGACATACAGATACCAGCGTGATTGAACCACACAGAGCCACATGACTGACATTCTCATGACGTTCATTAGTCAGTTAAGAACAAATTGAAACATCCAATACCTGGATGGGGGTTGGTTTGACAAAACCAACGCGTTCAATATTCTCCATGACCTCAGGGTAAAGCTCAAAGGCCTCCAGAAAGGTGCGACAGGGATTAGGAATTGGACGCTTCTCCCCCTCCTCCTTCAGGTCATCCACAAAGATATTGTTATTCTCCTTCCTGTGGAACAATGTTACGTAAAAGAACATTGTGATTGTGGCTGATGGAGGACAATAATTGATTTCTAACCACACAACTGTGCTAGATAACGCAACAATTCAATTTTCTTAGCTTCACTGTGTTTCAGAGACCACTGCCAACATCTTGATGGCAAATACTCTATCACTTACAACGACAAGCCCCTTTGCTGTTATGTGAGGGAAACCAATGACCTATTTCAAAGAAGTGAGAAAGGTGGATAAACATTCCACCTGCTCAAATGGCACATGAGGTGGATACAAAGTACCACCTATTGGTCTCAGGGCTCAATTCCAAGAGAAGACAAAAAGATTTGAGGCTTTGCAACTCATAAAGGCATGGTTAAAAGGCCAAGGTTTCTAACAATTGCAATAACCTTTAATAACTTAATCCTGTATTGACAGTGGGACACTGTGTTTGACTCTGTATAAATGTCATAAAAGATCCAGTGTCTAGCACTGTGTAATAAAGATGATAATAAAAACTGACACCGTCAGATTTACCTCCATTCACTAACTTCTTCTGATGTGAGCAGGGACACACTCTTGGACTCAGCATAGAATTTCTTCTTCATCGGTGGGAGGTCTGAAGGAGTATTACAGAAACTGTTGAACGCCTGTTTGTATTTGCAAATGAAATTCTGGTGCAGTTCTTAAAAATAAAACTTACAAATCAACATAAGCCCTTGAATACAAACAGAAAATTGTAAAAACACTTGGGAATTGAAACTGAAAGTTTTGGCTTTGTTCTACTGTACATCAGATGGTGATAATTTGGCAAGAGCAAAATATTAAAAACATAACTCTATCCCCATGCTGTTAAACCAATAGGTATGTGAATACCCCCAAAACCGGATTAAAAAAGGTGGCGGTCTGCGATTTCATCTTGACATTGTTTAATGTCAAATTCAATGTACTACAAGTGGGGACTGCGCTGTGACAATCAATGAGCCCTCACCCTTCCACTTTAGCTCTTCATACTTGTCCTTGTTTTCTCGAATCGCAGTCCAATCTATGGTCGGACATGCAGGGGTGGAACTTGCAGCCTGTAATTCTGAAGAAGACCAAACAGAGCATTTGGTTTCTGCTCTGCCATATTCTCCACGCCTTGAAGAACCTGTGACACAGATTTGCAGCTGTTCTTAACTGTGACAGAGTGATTGGAAAATATACTTCCTTGTTACAAAAACTAAAGGCCAAGTAAATGTAATGGTATAGGCACATTTTTTACATTCCAAACTGCTTCACAGAAAACATAGGGAAAAGAAGGCAGAGGAAATATATGATTAACAAGAAATGCATACAAGAGGATTAAAAAGCAACAATTTGCAATCTAGAGCATGCAGAAGCAAAACAATTTTTTTTTTTTAAAGCAATGTTACTAAGGTTGGTAGTTTCTGTTGCTCCTCTGAGCAGCATTGAAGCTAAATGCACCTTTGCCATGTCAAGTTTGTGCCGAACCAGCTGACCAGAGGTCTGCGGGTTTCATTCTGGGTCAAAATATATGATAAGCATAATCCTAAACTATTCAGTGAATCATGGTCCAGCAGTTCAATATTGAAGTTGACAGAATGGACCAGATGATCCCAACCCCACCACCACATTTCTGTCTTAACTCAATGAGCAAGCAAGCTACATCTGCAGTCTGTGTGGCATTGCCAATCACAAGTGCAGCCTTGGGCCAAGACCCGTAACTTCCAAAGAAACCTTTTGCATTTTTTATTTTTTACAAAGAAATGACATACCATCGCGAAATCGAGGGTTGTCATTTTCCACAAGGTCTTCAATCATCTCCTTGGCCTTCTGCTGGGCAACAGAGGACCCAAAGATGACTACTTCACCTTCACAATCCCCTTGGTTTATCTAAAAAAATAAAAAGAATCAGGGCAAGACACTAACCTGCCAAATACAATGGCCACAATGCCTTTTCATCCAAAAGATCTTCAATACACTTGCCATTTATGAGGTTGATAAAGAACACAGGAGTCCAAAATGTAGTATATTTGACTTTTCTTGTTAGGGACTAAATGTTATACTGTTCATCACAATACCACTGTGGCTTGCCTAGAAATTGATTTTTCCTACAAGTAAACAGATGCTAGTTTAAAGCTAATTTCTACCAGCATAGATCTAATCAGCATTAAGAGAAGGGTTTTTTATATTTATCCAGGGTTATTTTAAGGCTCTGACTACAGTAGGTGTTTTATGTTTTGTCCTTCACAACCGTTACGCACTTTTACCAATGCAGTGCAAGTTTTAAAAAGGTGAAAGAGAGAGCAACTCTGGTTGACACAATGCCAGCCCTGTCCAAATACAATTGAAGCACTGTGAAATACAAATTGTTTTTTCATATATTGCTGCAAAGCACCCTAAAACCATTTGACGGTACATTAATAGTCATAACTAAAGTAAACTTGCCTTGATTCTTGCTCCTGTGGTTTCTTCAAGTTCACGAATTTTGGCTCCTCCGCGACCTTTAACAATATTGAGGTTAGTTATAACATATCAATGGTCATCGTTTTTTTTTTGTTTTTTTTTACACATTCACTTAATTAAATATGTACCAGTCATCCCACAGACTGGGAATTACAAATGATAGAAAAAATTAGGTCAAGCAGCGAGGGCATCATTAGCATAATCGTTGCACTGCTAGCTAACTGACTCTAGCTAGCTAACGAACACTAGCTAACTACCTAACTAACACTAGCTAACAGGAAGTCAATTGAAATTTTGCTAAGACTGAGACGTTACTGCTAGCATTTTTAAGTCTCATTTCAACTTCAGAAACTAACCTATTATTCTCCCAACCAAGCTAGTGTCCACGGAGATAATCACAGGCGGGGAAGAATCTGACTTTTCATCGCGAAAGGTCCGCCCTCCTGGGCCTCTGTGATCCGTGCTCCGGGGACGGCCTTCGTCGAATCCCCCGCAGCTGCGGTCAGCTCTACCCTCTCTAGAGACGCCAAACTTGGTTCCATTTCTTACACCGAAAGATACACTTTCCTTTCGACGGTCATCCCATGGCTGTTTACATTCTGTCCGTGCCGATATAGTGACTGGCTTTTGGATAGCAACACCGTCAGCGTTGTACTCATCTTCCCAGTCAGACATTTTTTAATTTTGCTCCCAACCTGCAGGCATCATGACTGATTAACCTTTGACCTGCTAATCAGACGTATGACGCCTTCACGTCCTCTCTGTAAACTCAAAATGTTACTTACGAGTTGTCACTTCTGACAGATGTTAACCAGATTGTTATGGGTATTGTACGGAAGAGGATGAGGACTATTGTAAAATATATATATTTTCTCAGTTCTGAGTTGTTTTTCAGAATTCTGACTTTTTCTCAGGATTCTCTCAGAACTATAAATTACTCTGACTATTCTGAATTTAAACTCAGAGAACAAAATCCGAATAAAAAAAGTCAGAACACAAACATTATTAAATGTTAAAATGATTACAATTAATTAAAAGTTGCATAAAAAGCTGGAGAGAGCTGTCAAAATCAATTATTTATTAAATATCATTCCACAATACTGAAGAAAAAAATACACTCAATGAAAAAATCCATTCAGTTCGTACTTTATTAATGAATATTAAAATCATTTTAACATTTCTCATCTAGAGAATATGATTCGCATTTTTAATAAATTAATTCCAAAGAAATAATAATGTTAACATTTATCAAGCTTTAAGGCCAGTTGTGTAATAAATTACTGTTCAAGCAGTAGGAGAAACGGTATTATTAGACAGCAACGCCATACAAAAGTGTGTGGATAAAGCTACATAAGTTAAGTGAATTGGATCCCAAATTAGTTTGACAGAAACTATAAAATTACTAGCCAATAGGCTGTAGGCACGAGACCTTGAAAAAAAATTTAAAAAAATACTTTCATCTGCAAGAAAGGCACCATTCAAGCAATTTACAGATTGCAAACGTGAGCATGTTTTATGAATAAAATAATTCATTGAGTTCCCTGACAGGTTTTCTCTGTTATTCAGTTTGTGCTCACTATCATGCTCCTCAGTAACTCACCGTTTTGGTTGGCCGAAATCTCAATCAATAACTTCCACAAATCTATTCCAATATTAGTATTAAACTACCAAGTCACATTTTCAGGCTCCTCGGACTCTCCAAAAACAACTGTGCTTTTAAGTTGAAAGTATATTGCATCATACCAGAACAACTCTTGGATGGGTTGAAGAATATTTAGAAATCAATCTACAAGTGTTAACAGGTGTAATTTGTTAAAAATAATACTTATTATACCCTATATAAGAGATTGTTAATTTTCTGAGCAATGCTCTTAATGATTCCTCGTTTTTAAAAAAAGGAATATAATGCGGAATACAGGTTAGAATACTTTTAAAACTATTTTGACTGTGTATTCCTTAAGATTTAAACCTGCAAAACAAAAAAATGTCAAGAAAAACAAAAACAATTGTTGTGCACAATTCTGATTCAGGAGTGATCAACCTTTCCGTAAGCAGAATGGCAAATAAAGCTCCTATCAAGTGTATTGAAAAGAAAATGTTATCAATTGCAACACACCGTTAAAAACAAATCTGCAAAATAACATTGCAATTTTAAATATGGGTTCAAATATACCAAAATAGTATGCTTATACGTAATTAAGATTTTTGTGGTGATGATTAAGTGTGTGCAGATTCCTGGTAAGATGTGTGATAACTGGGCAACAAGAGAAATTAAAAGGGCCATACACAAACCCCCGTTTCATTTTCCATCTCAGGCAAGATTCAAGTGTGTCTGTTGTGTTTCAAGCAAGTTGCTCTGCAGAGGTGCATCATCTAAACCCTTCAAATATAGAAGTCACAGAGAATATGGGTGAGGATTTTGTATGGAGACAACAGCACAAACGTACACATTTCCTTCGACAGCTGTGCATGTACAGTACATTGTTATCATGTATGCCTCGCATAAATCTAAACTAACTTGCAGTGTTATAAATGCGTGCATTTCACAATTATCCATTCGTAGCCTTTTAGAATGATTTATGCACTCGGTGCAACCAGCACCCAGGATAGGGTTTGTCAAAAACATCAAATGACATTGAAAAGGTTGCATTTTGTCATTAAATATAATACTATGTGGGCTAGCCATATAAACTGGCAGCACAGGTTTCAGCTATCAAATGAGTTAAAATAAGAAGATAATACAGGCAGACTTTGTTCACATCTTTTTGTTAAATGTTAGGAGGAAACATTATTTTTACATGCAGAGGGACATCCAAAGCCATTACATAGGTGTGTGATTACTCTTAAAGTCTTGCAAACAGCTTTGACATGCAGCATCTATTGCTTGTCAAGGAAAGCACACTTGATTCAAAAACTGCAATTCAGCATTTAGACCATTAAGGACTAAATCATGAGGCTGCAGTCCAAAGCAGACGTGGTCCAACACTTCTCCTGAGTGATCGCTGATGGGAAAATTTGACTCATGGATGTGCTGCATCCAAATAACTGACAACCTGCTGATATCTCAAACCAAGCAACCTGATGTCATAGTCATCTCTGTAAAAGATCCTTTTGGTCGGAATACATGCGAATGGTTTGGCCTTTCAGTATGTTTTTTTTCAATTCCTCTGTTCCCATCACATCACGCCTCAACGTTTCTTTCAGTAATTTGTTTTAGGAAACAATCCATGCAAGGATTCTGTATATGACAGCATATTTAAGTTACATTTACATAGCGAAAGACAGACAATGAATAAGAGAGTGTTTGACTCTCCGCTTCTTCCAAATAATCTCTGAAAACAAGCAATTGTATGAAACACCAACTTTTGGTTGGTAGTGTGTGTGTGTGTTCCTGTGTATTAGTGAGTGGTTCATCTGTGTGTGCTACTGAGTGAACTGTTTCTACCACAGACTGTATATGCACCTCCTCTTCCTCACATTGGCCAAAAATGAAGCCAAAATATCCCCCATCACCAGCCAGTTTTTTGTAAGGCCCAATTGAGAGGGCAGGATTTATGAACCATACTGCAACCAGCCACCAGGGGGCGATCAGGATCTTTTGGAAATATTTTTGTTGAACTCTCAAGATGTCTTTCAGTATCATCATATCTCAATGGTTTCAACACATGTTGAGAAAGAAGTGTTGTCAAGAAGTGGCATCATAGGTTCATGTGCATTTAGAAAATTTACCAACATAATTTCACTGTGCTAGTATCCACCGATTTTCATCGTCAAGGTCTGATGACATCATCTTTAATTTATAAGATGGGTCACTTCTAAGGAGCCAAAGCTAGGTTCTTTGGTTTGAGTTTAGGTCCCAGTCTAAGTGAATAAAATAAGCGAAAGGTGACACCACTCACAGTTGCAACTACACTGATGCATTGGAGAGACTGCAAGCTTACCGGTAATTAAAAATAATTATTCTGGATTTGAAATTAACCCCATTCTAATCAAAATCTCCTTTTGTTATGTGCACTTAAACTTGCAAATCATTATCCTTCTTTTTAAGTTACTAGAATTACTTTCTCCAAATCTTTAGAAGTAACTTTTCTTAAAGAAAGTTTATATGTGTGTATATACATGTAGCATTTATGTATTTTGTCCTGCATCAATATGGCCACTTTCATACATATTTCATTTTTTTTTTACATCATTATACTTTTAAAATCTTTTGTATGTAATCATTTTTAATACTCCACAAAAAGTATATAGAATACAATCTGTATGAAAGTGAACATAATATTAGTCAAAATAATGTAAACATTGTCTGTCCATATACAAAGCAATAAATTGTACATTCACAACAAAAACTTTATAGTGTCCTGTAAAAATACTTTAAAGTGGCTTCCCCCGTAACGGTGTGTTCATACAGTATGTTAGTGTGTTGGTGTGTGTGTGTGTGTGTGTGTGTGTGTGTGTGTGTGTGTGTGTGTGTGTGTGGTTATGCCAGCTGTATATGTGGCGATTGACTGAGGAACTCTGAGTTTCCTTTAGAGTGAGTTGCAGCCTCCTCCACAGTCTGTAAAAGGTGTGCGGAGCTGCCGTCAGGTCCCTGGGACAGGAAGTTGAAATGATCTTCAGCTGGCTCTAGCTTGCACTCGCTAATGAAGAGTTCTCTTCCATCCCAGTTGCTAAGGTCACTGTGGTTGTTGCCGCGTTCGCTACAGGTGCTGCTGCTGCTGTTGTTGAATGCGGAGGACAGAGCAGGGGCACGGTTGGTCAAAGGCAGACTAAGATTGTGCATGGATAGGGATTTACCAACACTACCTCCCAAGTCTGAAGGGCTCCCCTCCCCTGGGTTAGATGAGAGTAGCAGCAGGGGGTTAACCTCCAGGCTCATATGCCTCCTCCAGACCCCATCAGATTTCGAGTCCGGCCTCCTCCGTAGCTGCACCCTTCCTTGGGCAAAGCCCGGCTCACTGTCCTCTTCCTGGTCAGCTTCTACACTAGATCCCACAACAACAGAGGGGCCCAGGCCCCCCCCGTGTGCCACCACTCCATATGCCATATTATGTGGGACGGGGTCAGCGGGGCATCGGAGGTGAGAGGGGTGCATCATGGGGGGCAGCTGCAGGGTAAAACCTCCTGTTGAGGGAGGTGGAGGTGGCAGGTCAGGGAAGTGTGATCTTTTGGTGGTGCCATTGGGGGTGACCAGGGTGGGGTAGGGGCTGTCTGGAGGCAGCAGAGGTGATGGAGAGAGCGAGGCTGTGGACGGCGGGTAGGATGGAGGTGCTGAGTCTGGAGGGCCATCGTCATCATCATCGGCAGGAGCCAGGATGAGTCGTAGCCCACTTGGATTTGCACAGAGGGAATGGCGAACGCTGCCATTATTCTCTCCTCTGCCTCCGACCAGGTCCCCTCCTTGGGGAGAGGGGAGATCCCTGCTGATGATTGACGTCTGGTAGTCTGAGTTGAGGTGCTGGTGGTTGTCCAGCTCGAAAAGGGGCAGGGAGGAGAGAGCGAGCGCTGAGGGACCTTTTTGTAAGACTTGGCGGTAAACATCCAGCAAAGAATCCAACTTTGACTCTATTGAGGTAACCTGAAAGAGAAAAGAGTGGAGGTCGAAAATGGTTGTATGTGCAACTGTATTTCCTCTTTTACTTCATGGTCATTTTCTCACCTGCCTCTCCACCTTACACACACGACCCAGCATGCTCATGCCCTCGTGAGAATCTCCATCGGGGTGCAGCTTGTCCCTCAACTTCTTATCCACAGGAATCTGGCCTTTTCCGAGGATCTGATCCACCCTGAGACACAAACACCGGTGTTAACTTATAAGAAAATACTTGTGGAGTAATATAAGCAGGCAGCACCCACGCTTGTCTCTGGTTATCCCGAGTCGAGCAACAAACCTAAAGCAACAGCAGGATGTTAAGATCGGGGTTAGTAAAACACAGCACACATTGCTCGGCTGTATCAGTGCTGATATATTAATACACGATCACCCAAAAAGGTCAGTATCTCAGGAATCAAGTGAAACACAATATTCATGTTCTCTTTCATGTAGTCCGTAGTTTGCATGGGTTCAATGCTTTCTAAAGTGTAACTTGGGGCAGGTCAAGATGGATTAGGGAAGAGGAAATAATAATAAAATGATGGAATGTTGAATTATAACTAAGAAAAATGTGAACATTTTCACACATGAAAACCAAAATGATCCGTAATTGTGCTTGACAATACATTTATCAGTTAAAATAAAGTCATCAGACCAAGAAAAGTTATTTTTCAACCCACAAAATCTGTAAAAAATTTAAGTTACGAGGTTGTGTGTGTCCATCACCAGCTATTCATGTTATTTACTTTGATTTTGTGTTTAATTAGATGAGAAAAGAGGTCTTTCTTCTCATCATGTGCTCGCTATGGAGGATCTGTTGAGTCTCTGTGTGAACTTATAAAGAGCCTGGTCTCGACCTGCTCTACACTCCTAAAATTGAATTTAAAAGAATTTATTTTGTCATCTGGTTCCACTTAATGTTATTAGGTTAGATACAAGCACAATTGTTAAGTTCATTTAACTTATTTAACATGTTTAAGTAACCTAACTCGATTTTTTTGTTTTCAAAATACATTTTAATTCAAACCAGTGCTTCAAAATTTTAATATCTTTTTGAGACTATATTGAAAGTGTCCTGAGATAACTTGTTATGATGGTTCCATATAAATAAAAGTGAATTGTATTGTCATTGTAAATTATCAAATGAATTTAAAGTCAGCCTCCTGAATGTGAAACGTTTAGTCAGATCCGTTTGTTTGACGATGATGAGTTAGTGTAGTTATGTTTATTTCTAACATGCAAAGATCTAGCTGAGGCCAGTAGCCAGGGTTTAGTTCTTCTACCAACAATACACAAACTAACGGGAAAGCACTTCCAAACACTCGACACTTCGCACACAAGTTAGCAGCATTCACATACAACAACGTTCCCCACCGATCCAAACTTCCAGGAAGTGAAGAGGATCAGTCGATGGACTCTAACGCGCCAACTGGTAATCGTGTCTTTGCTTGTGTGTTAACATGCTTGTAACCGTCAGTTCTAGTTAGATCCAATGTCACCAAGTGGGCGGAGTTAGGATCAACCACGGTAAACTGATATCTAATAATTGTTTCACTTTAAGACTGTGATATTCTACAATTTTCCGCACGTGCTCATGCCAACTCCCACCAGCTGTTAGTGTATGAGACAGTTAACAACAAATGGCCGTTATTTGCTCCTCTGCAAGCTTGCTTTGTTCTGGCGTGACACTTCAAAGCCGGCCAGACAAAGTTTGGCAGCTGCCGGGGAACTAACGGTCCTGACAGGCGCGGCTACTGGGATGCTACAATCAAAATTAAGTGAAATAAAAGCAACCCTGAGCCAGAGAGCTTCTTCGTGTTGTTGTAATAATAATGCAGGGCAGGAGAGGACATGTTCCTGGATCGGCTACTCAGGCTGGGACCTGCTGCACTGGCCAGTCTACAGAGGGGAGAAACACGGGGTCAGATACAGCGCTCTCGCTCTCTCCTTCGCTCTGTCTCTCTCTCTGTCACACACAAACACACACATGCTCATAAACAACTAAGGGTTAACAATAGTGTTTCATATGTCTGTTTGTCTTTCATTTTCCTGTTGAATCCTGAGATGTAGGTTATTTTACATTTCCTGTCTCCATCATCCACAATCAGTCAAAACATATAATTTCATATTGAAAAATGATGACAGACGTGGTTATGCTACAGGGTTAGGATCAGGGAGGAGGAATCACGAAACATAAAGTGGACACAGAGCTGCATTTCATTGAACCATGCCCAGTCAAAGGTTTGCACTGCATCTGAAATACATATATTTTTGATCTGTCAAAAGGTCCTTTCATGTGTTTGGAAGTGAGGCATTCTCCTACAGGATGTGAAAACATGCTGTTTCACACAATCAGCGTTTAATAATGTTAGTAGGGGAGCAGTCAGCGGATCGGGGCAGGTCTAACCCCGGTGTGGAGTGTTTCCTCCGGGCATGACTGTAATATAAATGCAGGGAGGGAGAGGAAAAGTTCTTGGCGCGGCTGCTGAAGGGCCTCGGAGGGGGACCGACTACTGTGTCTAGTCTGAGAGAGAGAGGACAACACATGTACACACCATACAGACTAACTAAAGACACAACTACACACAAGGTAAAAGCAAGTTTCCTTCATTTAAATCTATGAAGTGATCAAGAACCTCCATAGTAGAAGCTACAGCGACGATACATCAACATCCACCTGGTGAGGAATACAAATGCTTACAGAGAATAATTAGCAAACCGATAGAAATGGGGAACAAGAAAAAAAATACACAGAAGGATATAATGTGATTTAAATGTGCATGTGTGTGTGTGTGTGTGTGTGTGTGTGTGTGTGTGTGTGTGTGTGTGTGTGTTCTGCATGCCGACCTGGTCTGAAGGCTCTTGATGCGGCAGAGCATGTCCAGGTGTCCTGCAGAGTACTGCTCTATGACGTCCTTCACATCGTACGGACGCAACGTCTCCTTGAACTTCTTCTTCGCGACGTGGAACCTCATGATCCTACACGAAACAAAACGTACAAACACATTTGTGCAAACTCAAATCCAATATAGGGGGGTGGGGTGGGGGGTGGTGTGCTTATTACAATCAACCACAAGGTGGTAGCATAAGCGTATAGAAACCCACTGGAAGCTTCTGGTCCCATTTCAGTGGATCTCCCTGTTTCGCAGCCGCTTGATAAAGACAACATTGTTGTAATATCAGATAACCTCAGGAGAGTCCGATCAGAAACCAAAGCTCCCCGGTGCT
The DNA here is from genome assembly GCA_901007825.1 of Macroramphosus scolopax. NCBI lineage: Eukaryota > Metazoa > Chordata > Actinopteri > Syngnathiformes > Centriscidae > Macroramphosus > Macroramphosus scolopax. The sequence goes on along the minus strand of CAAKHC010001672.1, from coordinate 74,560 downwards.
TTTGTCAAATCAATCACAAGCTTAAAAAAAGTAAAGACTTTTAAAGACTCAAATGTGATCGTCAGTCTTGCATTTGAGCTGAGCCGCTGCTGGGCGAATAATATTGCCACAGATAAGGGGATCAACGTGTTTGGTTCGTCAAGAATCCCGGGTGGTTTCTACCTTTGCCCAGTTGCTGCTCTTCTCACTGTCTCAATGGAAACAATGGTGACAGACGACCCTCTGTATAAACAGTCCTGCCAGGAGCGAGGGTGTCTAACCCTCAACCCGATACCCTGGGAAAGACCTGAGCTCTAGCTGCCCACAGAGGAGGCCTGCTGGGTGGGCAGGCCGGCCGGTGTGTGAGTCCCTGAGTCCTGCAGGGAACCAGCCTGACTGGCGGGTGATGGACTTCACTTCAGTAAAAAATAAAGTATATCTCTTTCGTCTTTCTTTCTAAGCCTAAATAAGACAAAGTTCCAGAAGAGGTGAAGCAATGACTCACTAGTTTTGATTACAACATTTGGAGGACACGTTGCAGAGAATCCTTAAAAAAAGAGAATAGAGAATCTGGAAAACGTACCTCAGGTGCACCAGAAAGGTGGAATGTATGCACATAATAAAGACGGCAACATCTGAACCTTTATTGGAAAACTTTTAGCCAATTTAACCCTCTGAGTGAAAATGTAGATTTTCACAATATAGGAAGAAGGGGGAAGAGGAGCGATCGAGTGAGAGAATCAGTCGGCGCCAGTTGGATAAACAGTCGCTCAGAGGGTGCCGGTGCCGGTGTAAGAGAGCAGACACACATTCACCGAGCTGCTCGATCGCCCTCAGGCAAACTCTCAGACGTCTGCGGTAAGCCGTATAGATAAGGGAGAAGATGGAGCAAAAAGAAAAGAAAAATAGATAGATACATTTACAAAAGCTTCGCCTGAGGGGACGTAACATCATGTGAAGCCAAGCAGCTCGTGAATGTGTTTTTTTTCCCCGTCCAGAATCACATGAAGCCGACACTGCGAGAGGGAAGAAGGGAGCCTGTGTAGCGTTAATATATATTATGGATCGATCGTAGCTTCAAAAAGGCTGCGAGAGAATAGATGAGGAAAGAAAAGCAGCATCTTTATTTTATTCTGTGGTGTTTTCCTTTAATTGGATGGAAGTCATTAGTCATTCAACCCCTGGATGATGAATCATTGATGAACTTTTACACAGAAATCAGATAAAGAAAGATGGAAGAACAGTCATCATCTAAACAAGAGCTGTGGAAGTATCTTCTCATTTAACTGGCTGCAAAGCCAATAATCCCCCGGAGTCTATATAAAAACACATTTCTTTATAATAACAATGCTTCAGGAAGCTTTATAGCGAGTTATGGCTCAGTTATGGCTCTTAGCAAAGGGGATACAAAAATAGACATGAACTAGAGTAGATGTTAGTCATTACTTTCCCTTCATGGACAGAAACACACGTCCAGATGATTGATGGTGTCGCTCCTCAACTACTGGATGTGTGAATAAGCAACTATTTGTCTCCAAATGGAAAAAAAAAGTTTCTTTCCCATTAATGTCAATAATAACACCTGAGGTCACGTCAAACTGGGTGCTGTGACAAATGTCTCTGCAGCTCTGAGGAAAGCAATAAGTTTAGAGATTTGAACTGCCAGTCGTATATGCGTGTGATAAGAGCATAAGACGGCCTGAGATGAGCAGCGTTGCTCACCTGACAGCTCTGATGACGGCCTTGAGGGGAGCCGAGAGGTCCTCCACTGTAACGTCACAATGGCAGCCTCTCTCGTCGAAGGAATCCTCCGTGGTCATGCCCGAGTCCACTGGAAGACAGACGGACGCTTCATGAATAAATGGAGCTCCGTGAAAAAGCACTAAAAGCTTTCTGCACAGCAGGTCCTGACAGGAAACCCCGAGAACTCCTCAAAGTGATTCTATTTGGGCTCATAACAGGTGAAAATGTATATCCTGCTTTAATGGGATCTTTGGGAGCTGGGCGACGTTTTTTGCCAGCTCAGCAACGCAAAGTGAGAGAAGAGTATATAAATCCTGAAACTTGCCTAATATTAAGAGAACGGCAGAAACAGCAGGACATAAAACAGAACGAGTGCGGTGAATAATGATGTAGTAAAGTAATATTGAGCGATAAATCATTTCAAATAAATGTTGCAGTGGAATAAGAGGCTATTCCATCTGCAGTAGAACTGAGGGAAACCATAATGTCTGCTGTAAACACGCCATTGTAGACCATAATAATATGTTCTTTCTCCCTAGAAGCCACCAAAAGATGTTGGAATTTAGACTGAGGGCACAGAGCTGAATCATACTGGAGATGTTTAATTCAAGTCTGCTCCCCAAAACACAACTAATCCACCGGATGGAGAGCGTCAAGTCAAACTGTTACACAGACATTGTGCACAGAATGAGGTTTTTACTGTTAAAGTCTTGTTGCAAATGACAATATTGTGTTTGCAAAAGGGAATTGATAACCTGTCTCCTGCTCCCAAAAGCAGAGTGTGTCTTATATTGAGTATAATGATGTTGTGAATGAGTCAACATCAGTATTATGTGAAAGCACAGACCACAGAAGGAGCCTTGTAAAATCTGTTTGACGAGTTGGGAGCATCGTTATTGGACATCCAGGGAAGAGAAAGTGTTGGTGATCGTGTGGTAGCATGAAAGATCTGAACGTGAGTACGTCATAAAATGATCAATATTAAAAAGAGTGATAAGAGTGAATTGTCATGTGTCGTGTTGGTTGGTCACCATCAGGGACGGCAGTGCGTGTCTGGCTCTTCAACCTCAGCGATGGCCTGAACCTGGTTCGGTCGTTGAAGCTCCAGCTCTTCTGCACTTTGGCCGGGCTCCCGCCCATCAGCTCGGCGCCGCCGACCACCTCGTTGCCGGGGGAACAGCGTTGGCGGTCGTTGATGGATGCATGTCGGCTCTTCATGCTCTGACCGCGAGGACTCGCCATCCGGACCCGCTCCTTAAAGCTCAACTTCTGGCTGCACAGAGGGACGGAGCGAAGAGAGGACAAAGGAGGGGACATTTCGGAGCAAGAGTGATGGAGGTGACAGATAAATAGAGAGGAAGGAAAAGGTGAGGGAAGATGTGAAAAGTGAGTTGAAGATGGATTTGACAGAGTTTAGGAGATTGACAGACACACAGACACAAAGAGAGAGAGAGAAAGAAGATACTGTCAATGTCTATTCCCTCTCGGAGGGTGAGAAGAGTTCAGAGAGCAGACGCAGGTCAACGATCTGTCTATTCCCAAACATCATCCATCCAACTGACATGCCCAAAAACAACAGAACAAAGCCAGATGACCCACCGAGCCACCAAAACACACTGTCTGCATCACGTCTTGATGTGCCGCGGCCAACGCCCAGCAGCTGATCACCTAGCTTTGCATTTACTTTTCAAAGTAAAAGGAAAAGTACTTTTTTTTAAAGGTGAATTCTTAGAACTACCTCCAAATAAATGAGGCCTTTAAATGTGAGAAACCTCTAACGGACACTTTGGGTTGCTTTACTGCTGCAGATGTTATCAGTGCATTAAATGTTGTAACATAACATCAGCAGCCCCTCTGATCACGGTGCATTCATCAACATGACATCCAGATCTTCGGTCAACTTCAAAGCACCAGTGGAGACGCAGAAAACCCTCCATCAATGAGACTAACTGCAGTAAATCCTACAGTAGTATGTTGCTACTGTAGGATATAAATAGACCATCATGCAATGCAGGAGACAGATTAAAAGACTTTTTTTCATGCCGCAGTATCATTTTCTCATATTTCCAAGACGTTTATGTTCCGAAGGCAATGAGAAGTTATTTCTATATTTATTTCTTTACTGTACTTCTTGTACTTTCCTCGTACACACTACGCTTGCAGTCACACTCTCCGTATGTCTGAGAGCACTAAATGACAGTAAAGAGATGTGCAGCTGCGATGCGAGGAGCATGCAGCAAGGTACAACAGCCAACATTTGTTGAAGGAAATGTGCATAACTCTGGTTTAGTTGTTGAGGGATGGTGTAAGGTGAACGTCCAGCCCTATGAATTACTGAACTCTCTACTTCAGCTGCAAAAATCTGTAAAAAGTTAAATAAAAGGGAGAAAGTAAATCCCTCATAAGAACCAAACCCTGGAAAGAAAGAAGCTAGAAATTCAACTGTTAACGGCTGATCATAAAGAATATCAGATATTCATGTGGCTGGACTGAGCCGAAGTTTCCCTCTTATTTCTTCTGGGTTTTCAACTACAAAGTCTGAAAGATCCTCATTGAAAAAATTCCTGATCGCTATTTAATCTCGTAAAAAATCTTTTATTCTGAAAAACCTTTATTCCCTTCTACACACTACATTTTACTAAGTCTTGTTCACATTCGACAGGCAGCAGGCAGCAGCTCTCTCAGACTCTGAGTCCTCGCTGGGATAAAAGGGAGGTAAGTCAGGGACTCATTCTGTATGATCTCCTCCATGCTATTAGTCAGTCATTCCCACAGGTTATTGTTGAGCTACGGGCAGGGCAGAGAGGATGCTACGTAGCGCTGCAGGTACCTCCGGTATTTCCGAGCATACCTTCGGAAGAGCCTCCCATTAGTTAGAACCTTACTAGAGTGAAGGAAGGAGGGATGGAGGACAGGATGGACATGAAGAGATGAAGGTGGAAGGAGATTACAAGAGGCGTTTAGCAGAGAAGGTGAAACTCTCCGATGTCAAATATTGGTGCAAAGTAAACTCACCGACTCGAGGAAGGGCATATAGTCCTTCATTTTTGGGAGGACGAATACATTCATGATGTGAATTCATGCCATAAATCAAGTCATATAGTGAAGCTATAACAAGCTTTAATTTGCACAAACACAACTGTCGTGTTTGGCTGATCTTTGCTGCAGTGGGTGTGTCGTCTGTCTGGTCACCAGCTGGCTGAGTCCATCAGTGCAGTTTGCACACCTGCACCTCCTCAACCCATCAGTGTATATATTCACCCTGGTGCTGCATCCACTCTTCACCCAAACACCCAGGACACTGTGTGTTTCTTTCACTTGTGCTGCTCCACTTGGTTACCACCACCAGGATTAACAGTTGCATACCTGCTTCCCTCGGCAACCTGCACCACGTTCCTTCAGCCTTCCCTGAAACCATTACCTGCTCCCCTGCAAGCATTGTCTGGAACTTTATATTAAATCACTGTTCCCACCGACTGGCAACAATCTGTCGAACCCAACTCACTATTTCACTCGTGCTTTAATGAATTGCTGCCTTTCACCACCAATGTCCGACTCCCTGACACCCAGCATGATGTCCGCTGGCGTAGTTCAGTGGTGCGCCCTCGTGTTTACTGCTCTTGGTGTTTACAAGTCTGCTTGAAAGAAAAACCGCCAGCTGTTTACTACGGCACCTACCGCCGCCAACAGTCTGTAAAACCACTAATAACACAACGGCATTGTGGCTTTTTCTCCGAGTGGAGAACACACACATAACAAATGAGCGCCATAAAAAAACAGAGTGTAATGAGGATTTCACAAGTTTCGATTGGAGCTGGTGCAACGAGAAGTTTCTAAGAAAGGAAAGCGTAATTAAACGGAGGCTTTTAAACAGAGTGTTGCAGTTTTTGGGCGCTGCAGGGTGTAATTAAATGTTGTTTTGTTTGTGGACGAGCAGCACATTTGTTTGTGTCTTTGACAGAGAGTAAAAAAGCTAATCTTAAGTCTACATGTGTGTGTGTGTGTGTGTGTCTCTCTTAAGTTTAAGTACATCAGAAGCTGCTGGCTCGACATAAGGCCCCCAAATGTTGCGAACCGAGCGCCGTACTGTTAAAACCTATACAGGCATAATTAAACCCACAAATCTCTCTATCGTCTTCTCCTCTCTGAAATCCCCTATCTCCCCTCCCCGCTGCTCTCCTCCTCCCCCCCTTTCAACTTTGCGCTGTCTCCCCTAGACTTGTGCTTGATGAGTTATATGAATACCATCCAATGGAAAAAGTGCGTCATGGTACAGACTCTTGTCTTTGAAGGGGGGGGGGGGGGGGGGGGGGGTGCATGCATACGAACACCCACACACCCACACACACGCATGTGCTTGCAAAAAAAAAGCCCATCAACCTCCCCTGCCAGAGAGTCAAGTGCAGAGAATAGTAGAAAGAGGAGGAAGAGATGGGCGACTTCAAGATGGAAATGGACAGAGAAAAGTTGAGATGGAAGTGGAGAAAATAATTTTCCTTTATCCAATCAAGCTTGTTTCTGCTTCGCTGTCCGCTATAATATCAACTAACAAACCAATCATTCAATATGTCCCAACACTTTGAGTATAATCTTTGATTCACCAATAATCCAGACGCACACTCCTGCCTGCTATCTGGTCTACGTCAATCGACAAATGTATAATGAAACAAGTGAGAGACCCAATCTGTTAAATTAACAATCACTTTGTAAGAGCAAAGATATGATGAGACAACATTAAGCATGTGCTTCATATATGATGGCAACAAGTGTTGAGTGTGTGTGTGTGTGTGTGTACGAGTTGTAATGAGCTGAGCGTCGTACAAACCTGTAAGTCGTCTCGCCCGGCTCTTTCCTTCAAAGGTTAGTGCGATGAGGAGGAGACAAAAGGGAGAGAAATCAGTATTCCAGCGGAAAATGAAAGTAGCATTGAAACAAACGTTTTCCACTTATGGATATGGAAGCCAAAAAAAAAATCTGCAGGAGAAAAAACTAACACATGCAAGCGATGGCCATGCACAATACGGCTAGAGATGTTAGCAGAGAGGCGGGCAGGGAAATCATGTGAGGATCTGGTGTGTGTGGATGTGTATGAAGGCGTGATCAGATCCCATGACTCTTCATGTTGATGCAGTTAAAGTGAAAATAGCATTTGTCCTCCGACAGGGCATCAGTTGTGGCTGCAGCATGTGAATGTGAATTCTCTACAAGTGATTTATATTCATATACTGTCTTATTTAGAATAACTTCAAGAGCTGGATTATTGCAGACCGTGTAAACATAGTGATTAGTTAAAGTCATGTGAAATGATGCACGCAAGAGCTTGTGAATACAGATGTGGGTTCTTCATATGCTCCAACTGCAGGAACTACAAACCTGAAATCAATCAGAAGGACTTAGAATCTAAACTCCAAACTAAAATAAACAATATATCTTTTAATGTGTTAATTAAATTTGACTGTCATTGATAGCATCTAAATGAGATCAGTGTCATTCCCCATCTCAATACCTGTCAACCTCTGTTATTACTCCCAACATGTGTCGTTCAGAACGAGTCCTCCAGCTGTGAAAGTGTGTTAAAATGATGCATGCTGAGCAAAACATCCCTGAGTGGAAACGATGAACACATGAGAATAGCCACAATGTCACACGACGGTGAATATAAATGGTTGGAAAGAAGAGTTGAAGCGACATCGATGGGGGCCGAGCAAGCGCCAGCTGAGGAGGAGACATGAGGAGAAGGGCTGAGCGGCAGCGGCCATGTTTGTAAGTCTGTAAGTTGTTACCTACTTGGCGGGGCTGCAGGTATGCAACGCCTTCAAATGAGGCTTCCAGGTAGCAATGGAAACCGAGTTCTCATCAGCAGCATAACTACGCCAGACACACTACGTGCAGAGTCGACAGGATGAATAAAAATAACGATGAATGAGACAATTAATGGGGCAAAGTGTTGGGAAGGGAAAACAAGGCGAGGGAGGAGAGTATAAGTCATGGAGGAAGTGAGAGAGGGGACGTGAGGAGGGGAGAATAGAAAAAAGCTGATTAGTTATTTGGGTAGTGTTGATGCATTGTGGGTGGGGGTTTGACGGATGGAGGTGGGGGGTGGTCATGGTGGTGCTGGTGGGGATACATGCCTGAGGGGGGAAAGGGCGCTTTGATAGTGGTGCCAGGTGGCTCTGAGGTAGGGACGAGCACCGTCGGTGGAGTACAGACGCCAAGCCGCCTGGGTGATGGAGGGCACAGATGGACGGGACACACACACATCACACACATTCACATGTATGCACACACACACACAACCACACGTACGTGACACAGAGGGGTCATGGCACAGACATGGTGAGGAGAAAAGGGAATGTGATATATGTGAACATGTAACATACACAGAGCTTTCAATGCATGTAACCATCTGGCAGCCACACAGGAGGTCTGATGGGGGACAAGAACATTTTCCTTTTCCAAACAAACACCTGATACCTGATTTATTGGCTTTCTGTTCACACTGTCTGGACAGCTGAACTGTCGGCATCTCAGACATCAACATAAACATTATTAGTTTCCAAAATAAAGCTGAGGGGTCACAAAAAGGTCAGGATGGCAGGAGAATACACAGAAATGAATTTATTCCCTCAGGTTTTGTCTTATAATCAATATTCTTGTATCTTATAATACAGCCTCATAATCGATGTTGAGCACTGTGTTTTTTTGCTTTGGTTTAATGGATGTCTAAATCTGTTTCCACCGTTTGTATTAGCGATCATGTCCTTGCTCTTCACTGAACCTCTGATGGCACCAGATGTGGTTACAAAGATTTGTGACATGACTGTAAAGATTTTTTATATAAACACGCTCTAAACACACAGGCAGGGCGGGAATCGACCACCGGCCGCCGGCCTGCTGCTGGTTCATGTCGATCGAGCACTTTTTAATCCCAGTTTGGAGATTCTATCTTGTCCCTAAATTACAGTTTGATAGGCAGAGTAGATTTATAATAAACCAGCAGCAGGCTGGTGGACTGTGGTATCAACCCGCCCTGCATACAGAGAGAGACACTATGGTTTCAAGCATAGAGAGCTGTGTGTGAAGGGGGG